>AWOL01S0000260.1:0-99637 GCA_000715115.1 Nicotiana otophora | reverse complement strand
ATCTTGTATGGCAGTAGTCCATAAAAATCGGATATTGTAGCTCGGACTGTATTTTATCCCAAAACTACGATAGTAGGGTACATAAAGTGTGTTAAAAGTGAGTAGTATTTTAAGTAATTCGAGATAATTCTTAATTATGTGGGTAATTGGTCAATTATTGAGTAACGGGATATTACCTAATTAACTAAAGAATTATGGAATAAAGATTAACCCCCCCTCCCCCCCCCAAAAACAAAACGTGGCAACACCCTATCGCATTTAAAGTGACTCTTAAGACTTGCATAGATGGCACATTTTGAAGAATTAGGGTGGCTTAGTCATCCACTAAGTGGGCCATACCCACTAAAGGCTTTCTACAATTAGTAAGATGTTACATGCCATCTTACTGCAATTAGTTTGCTTCATGTTTCTTAAATACGAATTCATGTGAGCCTTAAAATCCAATTGAATCTCTTATGTAAAGAGAGTGGGCTGATCGTGAGTAAATAAGAAAGCAAAACAATTCCATACCAAATATAGATAACGTTTGTTGTTGATTCTATAAAGCGTGAATTGCAAATTCTAAGAGAATCGGTTCAGGTATGTTAAGGTTATCCCTTCTTTCTTTTGGCATGATCCAAATGATACAAATGAAACAAGCAAAATACGCAACTTTCCTAAATGACTCTATTCATAGAAATATTAGGGGTGTCTATATTCTTGATTCTCCTTGTATCTTATTATTCTATCATATGTTCATGGGTCTTAGAAAATACGTAAGTTAATAAGTTTATTTTATGACATTAATTAAAGGCATAATGGTCCTATGACGTTCCGAGAGATTTTATTGACGTATTTCATATGCACTTCATTCATTTATACATGTACATTGACCCATGACCAGATGGCGTTATATACGTGTATATTATATGTATATGGGATATGGGAAAAGGTTACAGCGTTATATACGCACCACCACCTGATCAGCTGGTACATGTTGATGATTTTGCCCACAGTGGCCGAGATAATATGATGGGATGTCCTCAGATGCTTGATGAAGTTATGTACACCTATACCTATGCATGACATAACAGTTATGCGCACATGCATGATATTATAAATGTTTCAGGATTTACAAGGTGATTTAGACTTACAAGCGGAATTCTTTATTCTATGTTTCATCTATGTCTGTTATGTACTGATTTTTATGCCTTACATACTCAATACATTATTCGTACTGACGCCCTATTTTCCGAGGCCTACGTTGCATGCCCGCAGGTGCAGGTAGACAAGCTGATGGTCCCCCTTATTAGGATCCTTGATCAGCGAGAGTTGGCGTGCTCCATTTGATCAGGAGCTTCTTTTGATTTTGGTACGATATGCTTTTATACATATATGGGTATGACGTGGCCCAGTCCTATCCTTGTACATTTGTATATTCTATTAGAGGTCTATAGACGGTATGTATAGTTGGATAGTATGTGGCCTTGCCAGCTTCGAGTTTTGGGTATATAGTTGTTTATAGCAGCCTTGTCGGCTCGCCCTACGTATTCCGCACGTATATGTACATATGTCTTTTGGGTAGATTTTCCTCATGTATGTTATTCTCATAATTCAGCAGATGTTATTCGTGTTTATATCTTATACGCATGATCAGAGGTGTTCGACAGGTAGGACTTGGGCACTCGTCATGGCCCATCGATTTGGGTCGTGACATGTATGAAGGTTTTAGAACGAGGTTTTATTTGATACGAGGTTTATTACCGGTACCGAGTTTGCTTCGAGCAGTTATTGTGGTCGGAAATTATTGCTATGAGTGTTTGAGTTATGTGGTATATCATGTGATTGCATCTTGGGCTATGGTTATGGCTTGATATAGCTTGTTCAGACTCATACAGTGTGTGGATGCGAGATTCGGGTCTTGTAAGGAATTCTAGATGTTGGAAATTGGGTTCCAAGGTTTATGGGCTAAGGTTGGATTAATGATCTTCAGTTATGTTACGTTGTCAGGCCTATATGGAATAGGGTAATGTGGGATCACCCCCGGGTATGTGCATGGTAAGGTTACACGGCGATTTGATGGCTTTGGAACGACTCTTGGCACATTCGAGGACGAACACATGTTTAAGTGGGGGAGGATGTAACGACCTGACCGGTCGTTTTAAGCATTTTCACTTTGCTCGGTAGTTTGAGGGCATGAGTAGCTCCGTATGATGTATTATGATTTGTGTGAATCGTTGGTTTTGGTTTTCAGGTTAATCAGAATCGATTTGGAAGAACGATTTTCATGATTTAAGCTTTAAGTTGGAAGAGTTGATCAAGTTTGACTTTTATGAATTTGACCACGGAACGGAGTTTTGATGGTTCCCTTAGGCCCGGATGGTGATTTTGGACTTGGGCATATGCCCGGATTTGCATTTGGATATTTCTAGAAGGATTCAACACTAATTGGCGAAAAATTGAAATTTGAACGTTTGGAAAAGTTCATAAGTTTGACCGGAAGTTGAGTTTGATGATATCGGGTTCCGATTGTGGTTACGGGAAATTGAATATCTTCATTATATCATTTGGGACTTGTGTGCAAAATTTAAATAGCTTCGTTGATTAAGACTCATACTACTCATATACATATTTGAAGTCTTGATTCCAAATGCCCTATTATTGATAACCCATGATGATGTTTGGAAGTGAGAGTGAGATATAAAAATGTGCTCATGGTTTTTGTAACTAGTGCATATGATTTGCATCTATGTTTCAATCGTAAATCACCATGCTCTCAATTTGTAAGTGTTTCCAATGTGTTTTAAGTTCTTATTTACCGACGAGATGAAACTGTGCATTGACTTTTTAGCGAAGTATTTCAAAAAGAAATGGTGTATTACTCGTTTATGATTTTTAACTTGTGTTGCAATATACAAGTTATTTTGCTCCATACTTTGGAAAGAAATCTATTGTGTTTATAGCCTTCATTACTAATGAACCTAAATCATGATGTTTATGATGGTGATCCTTGAAAGTAAAGAAATAAAAGTGTGGAATATGTGTTACGACCACTGTGCCTTGAATGAAGAATCATATGATGATGTTGTGAGTTGTTGAAAGTACTAATTAACCTATACATGGTGTGATCGGTTACGAAGTGAATACATTTGTATTTCTATTTCCTTTGTGTTCAAAACAAAAATATTTTTGGAAGTATCATTAGCGAGCCCAGGAAGGACCACACCCGAAACTACACGTGCCCGTGTAGTAGTGGATTGTGATTATTCCCCTTAATTGAGATGAGATTTATGTGTTGAGATTATTCCCCTTAATTGGAATGAGATTGATGTTAGCTATAAGGTCCCGTAAAATTATTCTTTCCTAAAAACCCGGGTTCCGTGATGCCAAATTAGGCTTAGAGGTTAATAATAATAGAAATTCTTCGTGGCGAGCTTGCTCGCCGCGGTTCAAACTTTTTGGATTGATCAGTGTGCTGGGAGTTGAAGGAAAATATTGGGCAGAAGTATGCATTTCTGCGGCTGATCTGCAGCCGCAGAACCCTTCTGTGGACCGCAGACTGGTCGCAGAATGGGGCAGATTTTTGGAGCCTTTTGATGCACAATTGCGCTGCCATTATGCGACCGCATAACCGTTTCGCGGGACGCATTCTTGTCGCATATCCCACCATGGAATTTTTGGAGGGAAGTTCTGCGGTGCACTATGCGACCGCAGAACCGTTCTGCGGTACATTATGCGGCCGCAGAACAGGTCTGCGGGCCGCATAGTGACCGCATACCAGATCAGTTCTTTTCCAGTTCTGGCCCCCCCATTTTCGCGGTCATTTTGCGGACCACATAACCATTATGCGGTCGCATATGCGACCACAGAACCCATTCCGGAGCTTCATTTTTGGGATTTTTAAACCGACCCTATTCCGTTAAAACACATCCCATGGACCATTTTGAGCATTGTTTCTGATCTTTTAGATTGAGAGAGAGGGTCCTAGAGTGAGAAGTGATCTTCATCAAATTGTTCTTCAATTATCACTTAAATCTTGAAGATTATCAAGAGAGGCACCTAGGTCTTCTTCCTAAGAGGTAAGATTCTATCACCCAAACTTTAATTTCAAAATGCAACTAGAATGGGCCATTAGTGAGGTAATTCATGGGGATGTGAGTGCTTACACTGCATGCATGTATCCTTGTAGTATGTGGGAAGATTGTGAGCTAATAATGGTAGAGAGTGGGTAGGGATATGATGGAATCTTCCACAACAGAGCCTTAAAACATTGATGCACACCTAGTATTTGAGAGTATGCTCAAATGAGCTAAAACCATGTCATCTTCCAAATTTTGGTTCAATTTTGTTATATTGCTAAAATAAATTGAAGTTGCTAATAGTCCGGAACATCTTAGAGTTTTAAAAGGCTCAATTGAGGTATGTTGGCTAAACCCCATTCTTCTTAGAATCGAATCCCACGGTGTTCATGTAATTGGAGTAAGTCCTTGATCATTATTGAATTAGCTTTTCCTAATGTGGTTGTGTTGAAGGATGTTTGTTCAATATATATGCTAAATGCTTCATCATGTCATCTTTCCATTTGAGAATATGTTCAAAATGTGGAATATGTGTTAGGAATGTTAAGACTTCATGTCAAGATTGAAATAAAGGTTGTTTTGCCTAATTGTATGAAAGGCCCCTATGTGCCTGAGATTTCCGAAATTGCTCATATGTGAATTAATATCTTGAATGGGAATCTCTATTGATGACGATAATGATAATGATATTTGAAGGTGGAAAAGGGAATTGGAACTATGAAATACGGACAAGTGCCAAGAATGACTTTGTAATCGTAATCACTAGTGCCAAAGAATTGAAAGTATATGAAAAAATTTCGATGTGATATGATTGACTGAAGAAGGTAATGTGTCAAATAAGATGGCCTAGCCGATCGGGCCGCGATCGGAATCCATGTAAGAACACGGTGGTATTGTGAATGAAATTGTGGTAATATCTCAAATGAGATGGCCTAGCCGATCGGGCCGTGATCGGACACCATGCCGCATACGCCGAAAATTATAATGAAATTATGGTAATGTGTCAAATGAGATAGCGTAGACGATCGGGCAGAGATCGTACTTCGTGTAAGAATACGAGGGTATTGTGAATATTGGAATATTGGTGCTAAAGATCACCAAACCAAATAATATGGAAATTGTCTTGAAAATGCACATGAACCTTAACTTGTTGTTTTACTATTATTTGAAGCCCTTATTGAATTCTTGACTGTTCCTCTTGTATTATTATTCATTCTATTGAGTTGGTGCTTAGCAGTACATACTAGTGCTATTCGACAGTACTAACGTCCCTTTTGCCGGGGGCGCTACATCTTTAAATGGATGCAGGTGGTTACATAACAGATAGTGTTGTTCACGGATAGTGCTGCATCCTCTTCTCAGCGGACTCGGTGGGCCCTATTTCATTCCGGGGTCATGTATTGTATATTTTGTTTATATTATGGTCACTCTTTGAGGTATAGCCGGGGACTTGTTGCCGGCACCATCTTTACTCTCTTTTGTATCTTTAGAGGCTCCGTAGACACTATGTGGGTTGTATATGGGTGTTGGGAATTTTAAACAAGTTATGTTGTGTTTGATCACTTGTTCCACTTGAACTATAAGGAAGGTGTATTTTGAGACTTAAAGGTGCAATGGCTAATGAAATGATTTAGGATTGTATGAATGAGATTCCTACTGTATAATTAATGAAATTACGTCTTTTCTTGATCATGGGTTAATTGGGTAGAAAGTATCTAACAGGATTGCTCGGCCGGGTTCACTCGGTTGTGCGCTGGTCACGTTTCCACGAGGATAGGCTGTGATAAACTTGGTATCAAAGCCTAAGTTTTTAAAGTGTCCTAGGATGTCTCAGAGCCGTTTTCAGTAGAGTTCTTCTTATCGGTGTGTTGTCGACCACATCTATAAGTTGGAGGCTACTTGGACATTTAGGAACAATACCCTTCTTTGATATTCTGGATCGTGCGATGAAACAAATTGTGAAACTGTTCCTTCTCTAACTCGTGCATTCCTTTAACTTTCGGTATATGGCACCTAAGAAGAGAGCAAGAACTGGCCTAGGAGCCAACGTTGCCTTAGGAGTGGCAGCTGACCCTTTATTTGATGATGCGGGTGAACACCCGAGGGGTGAGGATAATCCCCCGACTGCTACACTACCTGATTCTACTACACTGGCCCAGACCATACCAGTTCATCCACCTACTGAGGGTACGACGGTTCCTCTACCTGATATTGCGATTCCACCTCTAGCCCCAGCTTCTGACTCTGGTATTTCTGATGGGGATCTTGGGGGAGCTATTCAGATGCTGACTCAGATAGTGGCTTCTCAGGCCCAAAGTCGAATGTTGCACCTACATCCTCTAGCTAGCAAGGGGATTCTAGAGGTTCTAGGGTGAACAAGTTTCTGCAGTTGGATCCTCCGGTGTTCACGGGTGCTAATCTCGAGGAGGACCCACATGACTATATTAATGAGATGCATAAAACTTTCCTGGTTATGCGCGCTACTTAGATGGAGGGAGTGGAGTTGGCCGCCTACCGCCTGAAAGGTGTGGCCTATTCTTGGTTTGAGCTATGGGAGGACTCTCGGGAGGAGGGTAGCCCTCCAGTGAGATGGAGTGAGTTTGCGGATGCCTTTATGGACCATTTCTTGCCTGTTAAGACTAAGGCAGCCCGCGCCGTAGAGTTTGAGAATTAAAGCAAGGGAGTAGGAGTGTTTGGGAGTATCACATGGAGTTTGCGCTCCTGCCAAAATATGCCATTCTCATGTTGCCTACTATAGAGGCTAAAGTGCGCCGATTTGTACAGGGCCTTAACCCCTTGGTTATCAATGAGGTCGCTACAACTGCCTTAAATATAGACATGAACTATGGAAAAATGGTAGCATTTTCTCAAGCTATAGAGGACCACAAGTTGAAGAACATGAGGGAGCGAGAGGGTACCAGCAAGGCTCAGTCCGCGGGCAACTTTGGGGAGTCATTTGGTGGGGGGAGATCAGCTTTCAGAGGAGGGTCATCAGGGCAAACCAAGTCTCATGCTCAGTCTTCAGCCAGTGGACCGCTAGCGGGGCATAGTCAGCAGTAGTGGAGTCGCTTCAGGCCTAATCAGGGCAGTAGGGGACCCCACCATCAGGGCCGATCAGGAGGGAGGTTCCCGCAGTAGCGGAGGCCTCCATGCCCCAGGTATGGGAAGATGCACTCGGGGATTTACTACATGGACTTACCTATATGTTACGGGTGCGGATTGAGGGGTCATATTCAAAGGGAGTACCGTTCATCCCGCCAGGGTGCGGGTAGGGGCACAACACAACTATCCAGTTCTGCAGCTGCTACATCTTCTACACCCCTATCCAGCTCGAGGCCCTCCAGTACCAGCAGGGCATGGTGCAGCAAGGGGTGGTGCATAGAGTTCAGGAGGACCCAGCCATTTCTATGCTATGAGTGGCCGCCAGATTGCAGAGGCTTCTCTATATGTCGTCACAGGTATATTGACTGTCCAAACTCATAATGTATATGCTCTTATTGATCCCGATTCCACCTTGTCCTATGTTACCCCTTATGTTTCTATGGAATTTGGGATAGAACTGAAATAACTTCCTTAGCCGTTCTCTATATCTACTCCGCTTGGCGAGTCTATTCTGTCCGCACGAGTTTATAGGGGTTGTGTTGTCACGGTGTGTGGTCGGGACACCGTGGCCGATCTCATTGAATTGGGGGTGGTTGATTTTGATGTAGTTATTGGAATGGATTGGCTTTATTCATGTTTTGCTAGGATCGACTGCCGAACTAGAACTGTGAGGTTTGAATTTCCTAATGAGCTGGTTATTGAGTGGAAGGGGGATAATGTGATGCCAAAAGGTAGGTTTATTTCTTACTTAAGGCCATAAAGATGATCAACAAGAGGTGTATTTACCATTTGGTCTGAGTTACGGACACCACTGCTGAGGCACCTACACTCGAGTTAGTGCCAGTTGTGAATGCATTTCTAGAGGTCTTTCCTGATGAGCTCCCTGGGGTTCCGCCAGACAAGGAGATTGATTTTGGGATTGATGTGATGGCAGGCACACAACCTATATCTATTCCGCCCTACAGAATGGCACCAACAGAATTGAAGGAACTAAAGGAACAACTGAAGGATTTGTTAGAGAAGGGTTTCATTCGACCGAGTGTGTCGCCATAGGGCGCACTAGTTCTTTTTGTGAGGAAGAAAGATGGATCACTGAGGATGTATATTGACTACCGGCAGCTCAACAAAGTCACAACCAAAAACAAATACCCACTACCAAGAATAGATGATTTGTTTGATCTGTTACAGGATGCTAGATACTTCTCCAAAATTGATTTACGATCCGGGTATCACCAATAGAAGATCAGGGAGCAAGATATTTTGAAAACAGCTTTTAGAACCCGGTATGGGCACTTTGAATTTCTGGTAATGTCTTTTGGGCTAACAAATGCCCCTGCAACTTTCATGGATCTTAAGAATCGAGTTTTCAAGCCTTTCCTCGACTCCTTTGTGATAGTGTTCATTGACGATATTCTTGTGTATTCACGAGGTCGGGAGGACCATGCCGATCTTCTCAAAGCAGTGTTGCAGATTTCTCATCAGCACCAATTATATGCGAAGTTTTCAAAGTGTGAATTTTGGCTTGAATCTGTAACATTCTTGGGTCATGTTGTCTCTAGAGAAGGAATCAAGGTTGATCCTCAAACGATTTCAGCAGTGAAGAATTGGCCTAGACCTACAACGCCTACCGAGATTTGCAGTTTCTTGGGCTTATCAAGGTATTACAGGAAGTTTGTGGAGGGGTTCTCTACTCTTGCCTCTCCGTTGACTAAATTGACTCAGAAAGCAGTTAAGTTCCAATGATCCGATGCTTGTGAAAGGAGCTTCCAGGAGTTAAAATCGAAATTGACTACGGCGCCGATGTTGACCCTGCCAGAGGGTACAAAAGGGTTTGTGGTCCATTGCGATGCTTCAAGAATTGGTCTTGGGTGTGTATTAATGCAACATGGCAAGGTTATAGCCTATGCTTCTAGGCAACTCAAAAATCATGAAAAGAATTATCCAACACATGACTTAGAACTGGAGGCGGTGGTTTTGGCATTGAAAATTTGGCGTCACTATTTGTATGGGGTCCATGTGGAGGTATTCATGGACCACAAGAGTCTTCAATATATTTGCAAACAAAAGGAGCTGAATCTGAGGCAAAGAAGATGGCTTGAGTTGCTCAAGGATTACGACATCAATATTCTATATCACCCGAGGAAAGCCAATGTCGTGGCAGATGCTCTTAACCGGAAATCCATGGGTAGTTTAGCACACTTGGAGGTATATCAAAGGCCATTTTCCAAGTAAGTCCATCTATTGGCTAGTTTGGGAGTTCGTCTTACGGACTCTAATGAAGGAGGGGTAATTGTGCAAAATAGGGCCGAATCATCGCTTGTTGTGGAAGTCAAAGAGAAGCAATACAACGATCTATTTTTGGTGCAATTGAAGGAGGGGATTCAAAAACATAAGACTACAATTTTTACTCTTGGCATGGATGATGGTACACTAAGGTACCAAGGGCGACTATGTGTTCTGAATGTAGATGGTCTCCGGGAAAGAATCATAATGGAGGCTCACGCTTCTAGGTATTCCGTGCATCCAGGTTTTACGAAGATGTATCACGACCTCAAGGAAGTCTATTGGTGGAATGACATGAAAAGGAATGCGGCGGACTTCGTGGAAAGGTGTCCGAACTGTCAACAAGTGAAGGTCGAACATCAACGACCTAGTGGGGTGGCACAGAACATAGAAATTCCAATGTGGAAATGGAAAATGATTAATATGGACTTTGTGGTAGGATTACCTCGCACTCCGTGCAAGTTTGACTCAAATTGGGTGATCGTGGGCCGACTCAACAAATCAATACACTTCTTGCCAGTTAAATCTACCGACACAGCAAAATAATATGCTCAGTTGTACATCAAGGAAATAGTAAGGCTACATGGCACTCTGGTGTTTATCATTTCCGATTGAGGGGCTCAGTTCACGGCCAATTTTTGGAAGACATTTCAGCAAGGTTTGGGTACTCAGGTGAATCTAAGTACAACTTTCCATCCCCAGACCGACGGGCAAGCAGAGCAGACTATTCAGACGCTTGAGGACATGTTGCGTGCTTGTGTTCTTCATTTCAAGGGTAGCTAGGATGATCATTTTCCATTCATAGAGTTTGCTTATAACAACAACTTTCATGCAAGTATTCATATGGCACCATTTGAGGTATTATATGGTAGGAGATGTATATCTCCCATTGGGTGGTTTGAGATTAGGGAAGCAGAGTTGATAGGGCCAGACCTTGTACATCAG
Source organism: Nicotiana otophora (assembly GCA_000715115.1). Taxonomy (NCBI): domain Eukaryota; kingdom Viridiplantae; phylum Streptophyta; class Magnoliopsida; order Solanales; family Solanaceae; genus Nicotiana; species Nicotiana otophora. Next base: position 89,249 of record AWOL01S0000260.1, on the reverse strand, counting down.
GCTATGGAAAAAGTTAAAATCATAAAGGAGTGGTTGAAAACTGCTCAGAGTCGTCAAAAAATCCTATTCGGATTTTCATCGCAGAGACTTAGAGTTCAAAAAGATGACTGGGTATTCTTGAAGGTTCCCCCATGAAGGGTATTATGCGGTTTGGGAAAAAGGGGAAAATTGAGTCCAAGGTATGTCGGGCCATACAAAATCATCAGAGGATCGGTCTGGTGGCGTACAAACTTGAGCTACCACCCGAGATGTCATTAGTGCACCTGGTATTCCATGTGTCTATGTTGAAAAAGGTAGTTGGAGATCCGTCAGCTATTGTGCCGGTTGATACCATTGAGGTTAATGAAGAATTGNTAGATCTCTCATTGGGTTGTTCGAGATTGTGGAAGCAGAGTGGATAGGGCCAGACCTTGTACATCAGGCTATGGAAAAAGTTAAGATCATAAAGGAGCGGTTGAAAACTGCTCAGAGTTGTCAAAAATCCTATTCGGATGTTCGCCGTAGATACTTAGAGTTCAAAGAAGATGATTGGGTATTCTTGAAGGTTTCCCCCATGAAGAGTATTATGTGGTTTGGGAAAAGAGAAAATTGAGTCCGAGGTATGTCGGGCCATACAAAATCATCCAGAGGATCGGTCTGGTGGCGTACAAACTTGAGCTACCACCCGAGATGTCATTAGTGCACCCGGTATTCCATGTGTCTATGTTGAAAAAGGTAGTTGGAGATCCGTCAGCTATTGTGCCGGTTGATACCATTGAGGTTAATGAAGAATTGTCATATGAAGAGATTCCAGTTGTCATTCTTGATAGGCAAGTCTGAAAGTTGAGGAATAAAGAAATTACCTCCGTGAAAGTGTTATGGCGAAACCAGTAGGTTGATGAGGTGATGTGGGAGGTCGAGGAAGAGATGAAGAAGAAGTATCCTCACTTGTTTGAATAGTTGTGTAATCCATTCTTTTATGAACCTGTCACCTAAGAATTTTGTATCGCTTGCTCAGTTAATGTAAAGATGCTCCTTTTGATTATATGTTTTTTACATGAGGCCACGGTTGGTGTGGTTATGAGTTATGCTATGTCGTTGGGTTCTATACATGTTTGTAAGATGTGTTTCTAGGGCTCTCTGACAGGTGGATAAGCCTAGTTACAAACAAAACTCTGGCAAAGTTTTTGAGAATTTAGAGAGTTAGTTAATTTGGGGTTGCTAGTGTAGTATATTTTAACAGAGTTGCACAAGGTGCTAATAATGGACTCTGATCCTCATTCGAGGACGAATGACTTAAGTGGGGGAGGATGTCAGGCCCCATAAAATTATGTTTTCCTAAAAACCCGGGTCCGTGATGCCAAAGTAGGCGTAGAGGTTAATAATAGTAGAAATTCTTCGTGGAGAGCTTGCTCGCCGCGGTTTAGACTTTTTGGATTAATCAGTGCGCTGGGAGTTGAAGGAAAATGTTGGGCAGAAGTATGCATTTCTGCAACCATTCTGCGGCCGTAGAACCACTCTGCGAACCGCAGACTGGTCGCAGAGTGGGGAAAATTTCCGAGGCATTTTGATGCACAATTGCACGGCCATTATGCGACCGCAATACCATTTTGCGGGCCGCATTCTTGTCACATATCCCACCTTGGGAATTTTAGGAGGGAAGTTCTCTGGTGCACTATGCGATCGCATAACCGTTCTGCGGTGCATTATGCGCCCGCAGAATAGGTCTGCGGGCCGCATAGTGACCGCAGACCAGATCAGTTCTTTTCCAGTTCTGGCCCCCCATTTTCACGGTCATTATGCGGACCGCAGAACCCATTCCGGAGCTTTATATTTAGGGTTTTTAAACCCGACCCTATTCCATTAAACACACCCCATGGACCATTTTGAGCATATGTTTTGATATTTTTAGAGGGACAGAGAGGGTGCTCGAGGGAGAAGTGATTTTCATCAAATTGTTCTTCAATTCTAACTTAAATCTTGAAGATTATCAAGAGAGGCACCTAGGTCTTCTTCCTAAGAGGTAAGATTCTATCACCCAAACTCTTAATTTCAAAATGTAACTAGAATGGGCCATTAGTGAGGTAATTCATGGGGATGTGAGTGCTTACCTTGCATGCATGTATCCTTTTAGTATGTGGGAAGAATGTGAGCTAATAATGGTAGAGAGTGGGTTGGGATATGATGGAATCTTCCACAACAGAGCCTTAAAACATTGATGCATACCTAGTGTTTGATAGTATGCTCAAATGAGCTAAAACCATGTTCATCTTCCAAATTTTGGTTCAATTTTGTTATATTGCTAAAATAGATTGTAGTTGCTAATAGTCCAGAACATCTTAGAGTTTTAAGAGGCTCAATTGAGGTATGTTGGCTAAACCCCATTCTTCTTAGAATCGAATCCCACGGTGTTCATGTAATTGAAGTAAGTCGTTGATCATTATTGAATTGGCTTTTCCTAATGTGGTTGTGTTGAAGGATGTTTGTTCAATATATATGATAAATGCTTTATCATGTCATCTTGCCATTTGAGAATATGTTCAAAATATGGAATATGTGTTAAGAATGTTAAGACTTCATCTCAAGATTGAAATAAAGGTTATTGTGCCAAATTGTATGAAAGGCCCCTATGTGCCTGAGATTTCCCAAATTGCTCATATGTGAATTAATATCTTGAATGGGAATCTCTATTGATGACGATAATGATAATGATATTTGAAGGTGGGAAAGGGAACTGGAACTATGAAATACGGCCAAGTTCCAATAATGACTTTGTAATCGTAATCACTAGTGCCAATGAATTGAAAGTATATGAAAGAAGTTCGATGTGAGATGATTGACTGAAGAAGGTAATGTATCAAATGAGATGTCCTAGCCGATCGGGCCGAGATCGGACTCCGTGTAAGTACAAGGTGCTATGGTGAATGAAATTGTGGTAATGTCTCAAATGAGATAGCCTAGCCGATCAGGCCGTGATCAGACGCCATGCCGCACACATTGTAGTAATGTGCCGGAAATTATAATGAAATTGTGGTAATGTCTCAAATTAGATGGCCTAGCCGATCGGTCCGAGATCGAACTCCGTGTAAGAATACGGGGGTGTTGTGAATTGTGGAATATTGGTGCTAAAGTTCACCCAACCTAATAATATGGAAATTGTCTTGAAAACGCACATGAGCCTTAACTTGTTGTTTTACTATTATATGAAGCCCTTATTGAATTCTCGACTGTTCCTCTTGTATTATTATTCATTCTATTGAGTTGGTGCTTAGCTTTACATACTAGTGCTATTCGAAGGTACTAACGTCCCTTTTGCCGGGGTCGCTCCATCTTTAAATGGATGCAGGTGGTTACATAACAGACAGTGTTAATCACAGATCGTGCTGCATCCTCTTCTCAGCGGACTCGGTGAGCCCCATTTCATTCCGGGGTCATGTATTGTACCTTTTGTTTATATTATGGTCACTTTTTGAGGTATAGCCGGGGCCTTGTTGCCGGCACCATCTTTACTCTCTTTTGTATCTTTAGAGGCTCCGTAAACACTATGTGGGTTGTATATGGGTGTTGGAAATGTTAAACAAGTTATGTTGTGTTTGATCACTTGTTCCACTTGAACTATAAGAAATGTGTATTTTGAGACTTAAAGGCGCAATGGCTAATGAGATGATTTAGGATTGTATGAATGATATTCCTACTGTATAATTGATGAAATCATATCTTTTCTTGATCGTGCGTTAATTGGGTAGAAAGTATCTAATAGGATTGCTCGACCGGGTTCACTCGGTTGAGCGCCGGTTGTGCTTTCCGAGGATGGGGCATGACATTAGCCCTAGATTGGAAGTCGACCCACACGACATATGTGGGAAGGCGGCCTAGCCGATCGGGTGGAGATCAGATGCCATGTCACGCGCATGGTGGTTCCTACTCTTGCTAACACCTTTTTTTTGCATCACATGCCAATCCATATTATTTCGTGGAGAGATGGCCTAGCCGATCGGGCGTGATCGGACTCCATGCTAAAACCACGGTGGTATATTGGTGCTAATGATCTCCCAACCAAAAATAATATTATTTTCGTATTTTGAAAATTGTTATGTTTTAACTTGGCATTTGGATATCATTGATTTTTACTTGCTGCTTCCATGGTTGTTCCCTTCTTATATTGGCATTCTATTTCGAAAGAGGACATTTAGCTTTACATACTAGTACTATTCCACATGTACTAACGTCCCTTTTGCCGGGGGCGCTGCATCTTCAATGGATGCAGGTGGTTCATCAGCGGGCAGCTTTGATCCTCGTTAGCAGTTACCCTCGACTCAGCAGACTTTGTGAGCCCTATTCTACTTCGGGGCCTTATCACATTTGGTTTTACACATTGTGTTTTGTGGTATAGCCGGGGCCTTATAGCTGGTACTTCGATATTATTCTTTTGTCATAGTTAGAGGCTTCGTAGACATGTTGTGGGTGGTGTTCGATGTTGGGTAATGAACTAGAAGTGTTGGTACTTGGCAAGCATGTGTTCCCTCGTAATTATGAACTTGTAATACTTTGGAAATTGTAAAATGAATCTCCTTTGAGTAATTGAAAAAGAATGTGAAACACTTTACTCCTATCATGTTTATTTATCTCTTGGTATTGATTCTTTTATTTTTAATGGGTAAAGGTTAGGTACAAGGCATCCAATAGGCTTGCTTAACCGGGGTATCTCGGTTGAGCGACGGTCGCGCTCCCCCAGGTCGGGGCGTGATAGTTAAACAGTTGTGGTTGTGTTTAGACCCTGTCTTAGATATTTGTATTTATGATATTGGTTTTGAAACTTATTCCATATTATTATCTTTATTATTGTATAGGGAAAAATACGACATGACACATGGCTGCTTAAAGGAAGGACACATGGAACACAAGATGGGGATGGTAACCGAACAGAGCTATTTCGCTTGTCACCGGAAGGAATAACGATCATAAAAGGAGTATTAAATGCTTTGCGTCCGGTAATATTTAATACAAAATATTTTGTAGCATTAAGCATGATGGCCCGTTACAAGGAATATGGCATTTATGTCTAACGTTACATCTTCATCAATAACTCTCATAATTAACATTAAAGAAGGGCATGATCCTAGGACTTCCTTCCCTAGACATAGCTATAAATAGAGAGCTCAGTTATCATTGTAAAGTACACGAAATTTCTGGCTAACTTACACTATATTCTATACAATATTGTAATACAATTTGTTTTCTTGCTTTTGATCTCATCATTGTTGTCCCCGAAAACCCTGTTCCCGGACTCATCAGCTCTGTTGTTCTATCTACATTCTAAGGCTAAGTATTTTATATTTCATCAGTTATTTCATTATCTTTTGGATCAAATTAATTCATTTGTCTAGAAACCACGAACAAATTCAACTGCACCATTTTACGGGTAAACAGTTTGGCGCCCACCGTGGGGCCTAGACAGCCGTGCGATTAAATTGATACTTGCCTTTTTAGTAACGTGTTTTGATTACTTTGTCTTTGCAAAAAATTACAAAAAATGGCAGATAGTAGTGTTAACGGCACACGCAACCCTGAAATTCAAGGGGAACAACCTCATTTCGAGGATTCAATTAGTGACACTCGCAATGAGGGGAACGACTCCACATCGATACATGACAGGCGATACCCTTGATAGGTTCGGGAGGCAGCTCCTGATGATACTGATGAGGGGCATGTGGCAGATGTAGTAAGGGTCCTGGAAGAGCAACAAGCAATCATGTTATGACGGAACTGAAGCAGGCGCTATCGGGTGCCTCAATAATGCAAACAGGCGAGATCCAATTCCTCCTGATGTTCCCGTAAACCATACGATGCGGAGAGTTGATAATAGCACCCCTAGGGGCGAAGTTGGCTCAGATGGAGCTGGGGGGAGTAGATCCGGCCTCAACAACGAGAATGATCCGTTCAAGGATGAACTTTTGCTGTTCATGAAGGAAGTAGACGCTTGCATGGATCAAATCCCAGGCGCACCACCAGTACTAAAAAGCCCAAACTCGAAGAAGTATATTCAGTTACCGTATAAACCGAGCGCAAACCCGAAATTAATCCCGAAGCGGTTCAAAATGCCCGAAGTGCCAAAGTATGACGGAACTTTAGATCCAAAGGAGCACATTACCACTTACACAACAGCGGTGAAAGGAAATGATTTGGCTCCTCACGAAATTGAATCTGTGTTGCTAAAGAAATTTGGTGAAACTCTCGCGAGGGGAGATTTAACGTGGTATTCATTATTGCCTAAGCATTCCATAGATTCCTTTGAGATGCTCGTAGATTCTTTCATCAAGGCTCACATCGGTGCCAGAAAGGTACAAGCCCGAAAGGCCAACATATTCAAGATCGCGCAAGGAGAATCCGAGTTATTACGAGAGTTCATTACCTGGTTCCAGAAGGAAAGGATGTTACTACCGGTAGTCCCGGAAGAATGGGTAGCTGAAGCGTTCACCAAAGGTTTAAATCCGAGAAGTTCGGACGCTTCCCGGAAGTTGAAGGAAAGTCTTCTTGAGTTTCAAGCGATGACTTGGGCGGATGTCCACAACCAGTACGAGTCAAAAATAAGGATCAAAGACGATTAAGTTGGCTTTCCATCGTCGACCAAAGGACAGGAGAAGAACAGAGAAACAATGAAAGATGATATTGACATGGATAGACGGACTTCGAGGGGCCAGCTTTTGCCCTACGAGCGGACAGAAGGTTGTTGCAGGAGCTTCTGGACAACAGACAAGTTCACCATTGATAAAAGGACCGATCGTGGCCGGAACAACAAATCACTACAAGATAGAGAAATCTCGGGGTGGCGAGATTCTTCTTACCCAAAGTTATCGGAGTATAACTTCAACGTCAGTGTGGTGGAGTTGGTATCATCCATGAGAAATATCAAAGAGGCACGATTCCCAGGACCAATGAAATCTGATCCCAGCCAGAGGGATCCCAATTTATGGGTCCTGAGAATCAGATTGTATAGGTCCCGGGGACTGCCGACACCTCCGGGAAGAAGTGACAACAATGTTAAAGAATGGTCACCTCAGAGAATTCTTGAGTGACCGAGCTAAAAACAATTATGGTCAGAACAAGGGCAAATCAGAAACCTCGAAAGCTGGAGAAGAACCCCCACACCAAACGATCAACATGATATTCAGAGGAAATAAATTAACGAGGTCACAGTTTCGACATCGAAGATGACAAAAGTATCGATAACTCATAGTAAAAGGCTCCGGGAAGACAATATCACATTTATGGACGAAGATGCCGACGAATTACTGCTACCGCACAATGACGCACTGGTAATTTCTTTAAATGTGTTAGCTTTTAAAATTAAAAGTGTTTTAGTGGATCCAAGAAGTTCAACTAATATCGTATAATGGAGAGTACTGGAGAAATCTAAACTCACTGGAAGCATTATCCCGACAACAAAACTTCTCGCCGGATTCAACCTCGCAAGCGTGACAACTCGAGGAGAAATTTTGCTGCTCACAAACGCTGAGGGAGTAATGAGATAACTCTCTTTGAAGTGGTAGATGGAGACATGGGTTATAACATCATCTTAGGAAGACCATGGCTTCACGAGATGAAAGCTGTGCCTGCAACATATCACCAATTGTTAAAGTTTCCGACACCCAAGGGGATCAAACATATAATGGGTGATCAACACACAGCAAGGAAGATGAAAGCAATTTCGATCTCTAGTAGCAAAGGAAAGGAATGTGAGGCATAGTAATTACCTAAATCATCACCTGCTCCTGAACCAAATGAAGTTAGCACGGGGACAGAAGAGTCAGAACAATACCAGGTACCAAGGTATTTTCAAGTACTAGAAGATACGGATGCAACGAAGTCCACGGTAGAAGAACTGGAGCAAGTTGCGTTGTTCGAAGAATTCTTAGAAAGCAAATTCCATTTGGGAACAAGACTGCACTCGGAGCTCAGGTCTGCTTTTATCGAAGTCCTTAAAATTAACGCCGATTGTTTTGCATGGTCGCACGAGGATATGATAAGAATCGCGAAGGAGATAGCCGTGCACAAGTTAAGCTTGGATACCAACATACCTCCGGTAAGGCAGAAGAAGCGCCCTATTGCCGAAGCAAGGAATAAATTCGCCAAAGAAGAGGTAACCCGTTTACTTAAGATTGGTTCAATCCGGGAGGTAAGATATCCAGATTAGCTAGCCAATGTAGTAGTAGTTCCTAAGAAAAATAATAAATTTTGCATGTGCATAGATTATAAGGATCTTGATAAGACGTGTTTGAAAGACTCATTCCCATTCCCAAATATCGATCAAATGATTGATGCCACGGCCGGGCACACGTTAATGAGTTTCCTCGATGCTTATTCTGGGTACACTCAAATCAAGATAAACCAGAAGAACAGGAAAATACATCGTTTGTAATGAATTTTGGCATATATTATTACAATTTGATGCCTTTCGGGTTAAAGAACGCCAGAGACACTTATCAACGGCTCGTGAATAAGATGTTAAAAAAACAAATAGGAAAGACTATGGAAGTATATATAGACAATATGCTCGTTAAGTCTTTGAATGCAGGTGACCACCTGAAGCATTTGCAAAAACATTCGACATCCCGAGGGAGAACAATAAGAAACTTAACCTTGAGAAGTGTGTGTTCGGGGTCAGTTCTGGTAAGTTCCTAAGATTCCCAGTCTCACAAAAAGGAATTGAGGTAAATCACGACAAAATCAAGGCCATAGAGGACATCCCAGATCAATTATCTAATGTAAAAGAAGTCCAGAGGCTCACAGGGAGATTGGCAGCTTTGAGTGAGTTCATTTCCCATTCATCGGAAAAATGTCATCGCTTCTTCGCACTACTCAAAAAGAAAAACAATTTCTAATGGATACCGGAGTGTCAGCAAGCCCTGAAGGAGTTGAAGAAATATTTGTCAAGCCCTCCGTTGCTCTCAAAACCAAAAGAAGGTGGAACGTTGCTAGTCTACCTCACGGTTTCAAAAGTTGCGATAAGTGCAATTTTAGTCTAGGAGGACGAAGGTACGCAATCTCCCATTTATTATGTTAGCAAAATTTTAACGGGAGCAGAAACGCGCTACCCACATCTGGAAAAGCTAGCCTTAGCTCTCGCAGTCACCGCTCGAAAGCTGAGGCCCTACTTCCAATGCCACTCGATGGCTGTGGTGACTACTTTCCCTCTGACGAATATCCTCCATAAACCCGAGCTCTCGGGTATATTGGCCAAATGAGCCGTCAAAATGAGCGAGTTCGATATAGAATATAAACCGAGGACTGCAATTAAGTCGCAAGTCTTTGCTGACTTCATGACCGATTTTAGTCCGGGACTATTACCTCTGGGGGCCAAGGAGGCAATAATTGTGTCTGAATTGACATCGGGAGTTTGGACCTTATTTACAGATGGAGCTCAAATGTAAAAGGGCCCGAGCTTAGAATAGTCTTGATCATGCCTTCGGGGGAAACCTTAAGGATAGCCTTTAGAACGATTCCTTTATAACAATGAAGCAGAGTACAGAGCTTTGATTGCATGGCTCGAATTGGCCTGGGGGATTGACTCCAAAATCATCAAAATCAAATGTGATTCGCAGTTGGTGGTGAATCAGGTCTACAAAAGTTTTGACACCAAAGAAGAACGTATGCAACAATACGTGGTAAAGGTTCAGGCTTTATTGGCACGATTCCGAGATTGGTCAATTACTCATATCCTGAGGGAAGATAACACAGAAGCAGATGCATTAGAAAATTTGGGCTCATCGACAGAAGTCCAGGGATCAGAATCAGGAATGGTAGTACAACTGATGAACTCAGTGTTGGACACAAATGGTTACTATGAGGTGAATTTGACTAGTTTGATCTGGGACTGGAGAAACAAAATAATCGATTATCTCGAGCATGGAAAGTTGCCCGAAGACCCTAAAGCATCAAGAGAGTCACGCACCAAAGCTGCATGTTATAGCTTCAAGAAAGGACAATTCTACAAAAATCCTTTCAAGGCCCGTTGGCCTGGTGCTTAGGAGCATCAGAAGCTAACTATGTCATGAGAGAAGTCCACGAAGACATATGCGACAACCACTCAGGTGCAGATTCTTTGGTGCTGAAATTAGTTTGGGCAGGATATTATTGGCTCCGTATGGAACAAGATGCCAAAGACTTCGTACGAAAATGTGATAAGTGCCAACGCTACGCACCACTAGTACATCAACCGGAAGAACCCTTACATTCGGTTCTGTCCCCGTGGCCGTTCATGAAATGGGGGATTGACATTGTCGGACCGCTATCACTAGCTCCTGAAAAGGTAAGGTTTCTTTTAATTTTGACTGACTATTTTTCTAAATGGGTGGAAGAAGGTCCTTATCAGAAGATCGGAGAACACGAAGTGGTCGACTTCCTTTGAAAAAACATAATTTGCAGGTTTGGAATACCAAAAGAGATTGAATGCGGCAATGGGCCGCAGTTTATCGGCGCAAAAGTTACAAAGTTCCTTGATGATTTGATGATAAAGAGGATTACCTATTCACCTTATCATCCGAGCGCGAATGGTCAAGAAGAGTCAACAAACAAAGTGATTATACAAAATCTAAATAAAAGGTTGGAATCAGCAAAAGACAATTGGCCTGAAGAATTACCCGGGGTTCTATGGGCCTACCGAACAACGACCAAGTCAAGCACGGGAGAAACCCCTTTTTCCTTTGTGTACGGCGCATAAGTTTTGATACCGGTGGAAGTAGGGGAACCAAGCTTAAGGTATTTCCAGGCGAACGAAGAATTAAACAATGAAGCAATGCTAATCAACTTGGAGCTGCTCGAGGAACGCAGGGACATGGTGCATGTCAGAATGTCGGCTCAAAGGCAGAGAATAGAGTGATATTATAATCGAAGAGCCAACCTCCATTATTTCAAAGTAGGAGACTTGGTCTTGAGGAAGGTAACTCAAAACACTTGGGAACTCAATGCGAGCAAGTTAGGCCAAACATGGGAAGACTCTTATCGGGTTTCAGCTATCACTGGAAAAGGATCATACGAGTTGGAGAACAAGAACGGAGACAAATTGCCCAACAACTGGAACATGGATCACCTCAAAAGATATTACTGCTGACAAACAACAGTCAAATGGAAAGTATGCGCTGCGCTCTTTTTCCCTTCGTTCAGGTTTTATCCCAATTGGGTTTTTCTGGCAAGATTTTTAACGAGGCAGCGATGGAAAGCATACTAGGAAGACTGCAACAATAAGATCTCTGATGCCAAGGCTTCACAAGGGGGCGATTAGGTAATCTTTGGTTCGATTGAAAATTCCCAACGGGAAGTTAAGTTTGCTACCGAACAGAGGTTACCCGATCGTTCACGAGCACAAACCACTAGATGACTGTTAGGTATTATTTTGCTCGATAGCATGGGTTCGTAAGGGGAAACAAGATATGTTGCCGAGTGAAGGATTACCTAGCAATTTATTGGTGGAATCTTTGAAGATACAAGACTTACAGTGTTCCAATTCGCATTCTTCGCATTCGAACACTGGGGGGGGGGGGGGGAGATATGAGAATACGACAACACTGAATGCCATGTCAACCTAGAAATAAAAATTTGGGAATAGAATACATCATCGGGACCGGGGACTGAGTAACCAGCCCCGTAGACACAAGTTCTACAAGATAGCCAGAAGTCATGGCAATTTCTTTTCTTAATAGCAAAATTCTTATGTACTTTTGCAAATAGAAGAAATTATATTAAAAGAAATCCTTTTTGTTTTTATCTTGTTTCTTATCTGAATGATGAGTTAACTTTACTATTTGAAAGTTAAACAAGTACTTCAAATGTTAGTGCCGTAATGAACAGGATACGTCCTCTTCAGGAGCACAGTAAACATAAGAGGGCCCTCTCTTGTAAAAACCCTCTCGTTAAAGGGTTGGTTCTGGAAGAATCAATGCCCGGAATCTGGAATGCTATCGGGGAAAAATACACCTGAATCCGCATACGAAAAAGACGCAAAAAGCAAACTTGTGTGCAAATACTCATGGAAACCCTCACGAAAAAGGGATAATACTCGAAACCAAAATGCTTCGAAGAAAAAGCATCCGAGATTACACATAATAAAGCGCGAACAGAACAACATGCGCGGAATACTTGAGCAAGTACGAAAGTTAAAGAGTTGCATGAATATTCAAACGAAAGTAAGACTCAAATGATACTTGAGCGAAAAATATGTTTTTATTTACAAGGACGCGTCAAAATTATAAAGGTACAAAATAGAAAAAGAAACAAAAATCTAAACTGCGATGTCTCCAGAATCATGAGGAAGAGAAGTATTCGCATCCTCGGGAGTAGTAGATGGTTCCACCGATGGCTCAACAGTTTCCCCAGCTTGGTCTTCCACATCATTACCTTCCGATCCTTCTTCAGTTTCTGAAAACTCAAAACCGGAATCAGAAGACCTGGAGCGTCAGACTCCTCTGGGAGTCCATTTTTTGCAGCCAACTCAAGCTTTCGGGCCTTAGAAATTTCGGCATCAATGTCAATGATACCAATCTTGGCCTCTTCCAAAGTTTTTCTCCTCATACTATACATGGAATATGTTTTTTCAACAATGAGGGAATCCGCTCGGCACTTGAGTTCTTCTTTGAGTTGAGTAACTGTGACAGAAAGGTTTTCCCGGGCGGACCTAGCAGATTTGGGACTGACATCAAGCTCACGGATAGTTGAACTAAAAAGTCTATTATGCTCGATAGTTTTCCTGTACTTCTGTTCTAGCTGGGCATATTCACCACCATATCCGCAATCTCTTCACTTTTGTAGTTTAAGGCTGCTTCAAAATTAATCACTCTTTCAGCGGAGACAGCCTCACTATCGGTTGCAGCAAGAACGACGTTCTGGACTTCTACCCATTTACCTTTGGCTTCATCAAATCTAACCCTCAGCAGCCCAATTTCTTGGCTAAGGGTTAACACTTCTTGCTCGCTCTGCTACAAATGGGCCTCCAAAGCAATGACCTCGGTAGCCTTGGTTTCCAGTTCCGAGAGGCAGAGAACAGTCTGGTCCCGTTCCACCAAAAGCTGATCCTGTTCAGAAGTAAGTTCTTCCTTCTCACGAATCAGCCTTTGAAGGCCCTCAGAAGCAAGAAAGTTTGCCTACAAAACAAGAGGAGGTAAAACTTAGAGTACATTTGTTCACAAGTAGAAGAAATAATAGAAGAAGAAAGGAACCTACCACTGCGGCCTTGTGCATAAAATTGTTCAACAAACACTCCCTCGAGTGTGTCTGAATCTTTTTCCAATATTGTTTTGAAGCCAAATGCCTTAGATAATTAGCAAGCTCCACCGCCCGGGATAGTAGGTTACACGCAGTAGAGACTGAAAGAGTAATGTTCCTCCTCCTTTGTGGATCTTCAGAAGGGGCAACATAATTTTGCCCTAAATTCCCATGAACTGGGGACTGTAGAGGAGGGATACCTTCTTCATGGTCAGGTGCGGCCGATGGAGATGATGTAGCAACCACTGTTGGAAGAGTGGATGAAGATGGAAATGATGTAGTAGTTGCTGGTTGTGGTGAAGGTGGAGATGAAGCTGATGGAGTTGAAGAGTGAGAAGCAGATGCATCAAATGCAGTGCTGGTTGTTTGATGCTCGCCAACCAAAGACGGCACGGACCCGGTACTCAGCCCCGCAATACCGGTTACAGAAATTGGGGGCCTGGAAGCGGGAGTTAGCATATTAAACTAAATCAGATTCTCCCCAAAGTGCTGAGACGTAATCGTCAGTTGGTGCAATTGTGTCAACAGGTCGAGCATCCTGTTGAGATGATGAGGATCGTATCCTTCTATGTAAAGAAGCCCCTCATAACTAGCTTCTTCATCATCATCTATCATCACAGTATCTATGATCGGCCCGAAAGGAGGAACAGTCATCATCGCCACTGGACTCGGGGGCATCAACCTTTTCCCTTTTATTCTTTTCCCCGGCCGTAGAGGAAAGTCTTCTCTTTGGTTGCGTGTTCTCTGGCCGGGGACTCCGTGAAGATACATTTTCGCCCGAAGCAGTCCCAAAGATGCATGTTCGAGTAAGTGCCTCCTGAAGCAGCCTCGCCGCAACAGGGTCTGCCAAAACATCCTCCTCGGGGACATCAACTAAGCCGGCAGGTAGACCTAATTTTGTAAACAAGTCAGAAGGGTTCAACCAATTTCTTCATATACAAAAAGTGGAAACAAGTTAAAATAAGATTATCATGATATTTGGCCTTCCACCTGTATTTAAGGGACAACTCTTTCCACAAATGAGTTTCGGGCGTTGTGTTGTCCACGATCTTCTGAACCCACCAGTCCAAGCCTTCTACCACCGGTGGGGTTCATCGAGTCGTTGTAACATATGAAGGTTGAAGGATCAATACAGGCATGAAAGAACAATTAGTAAGAGAAAGTGTATTAAAGGGAACTTACAAGAACAATTCCAAGCAACCGGAAAGGATGAAGTTGTTGTTGGAATAATGTCCCTGGTGGCAACTGCAACGAACCGTTCCATCCACCCACGGTCGTTGTCATCATCCATGCTAGTCAACAAAGCATGGTGGCCACGTTTACAGAGATTTATCATACCTCCCCAAAAAATCTTGGGGGAATAAAGGTCCATCATACGAGCTAATGATAGCTCTTCCCCAGTTTTCTCACACAGGCGTCGAAGGCAGGTAACCGTCCTCCATACTGAAAGGCTCACCTGTGCCAAGCATACTTGGTAGAAAAGTTAAAAAAAACGCACCCAAATTAAAGGGATACGTGAAAAAATATGTAAAACCTTCCTTAGGAAGGGTCACTCGCTTTGATAAATCAGGAGCAATAATATCTAACTCAGGGCAGCGTTAGCCCTCCTTCATAGCAGGAATACTGGAAGGACGAATAGAAGAAGAGTACCAACTAATAGCCTATGTGCGAGGGTTAGCAGTAGGAAATTTCTCTTCAAAATCCTTCTAAGTACTAAGCCTTCTTCGGATGATGGAACCCACTGTTGTGTCATGACCCAAAACCCTAACCTGTCATTATGGCGCCTATCGATGGTACTAGGCAAGCTGATTTTTCAAAATACTTCAAATGTTTCACAACATAAACCAAAAGCTTGATATGACAGAGTTTTCATAAAAACAGGAGTTAAACTCAAAATACAACACGGAAAAATAGCCCCAAACATCGGGGTGTCACCAAGTCATGAGCATCTAAACAACCAGTCAAAAAGATAGTCTCTACAATGGTCTGTGTCTAAATACCAATACAAAAAAAAAGATAACAAGAAAGGGGAGATAAGGACTGCGAACGCTGGCAGCTACCTCATGAATCTCCGATACTTAACCACGCACGAGATCAACGTCCTCCGTGACTGGATACACCTGGATCTGCACATGAAGTGTAGGGTGTAGCGTGAGTACAACCAACTCCGTAAGTAACAAAAATAAATAAGGAACTGAGAAGTAGTGACGAGCTATACAAATACCATTCACTTCAGTAATTTCAGCAATGAAAGTAGACATGATTCAGTTCCGGCAATATAAGTTAAGTCAATTGTACATTTACTAAGTTCAAATAAACCGGATACAATATTTCCCAAAAGTTTAGAACAATGAAATAATTCAGCTAAGTGCATCAACAAAGGAAACAAATGCAACCTCTCAGGGTAACAATCACTCAATATCTCAGTAGCTCAAGCACTCGGCTCTCAGCCCTCAGTAATCACACTCAATAGGTACCTGCGCTCACTGGGGGTGTACAGACTCCAGAGGGGCTCCTTCAGCCCAAGCGCTATATCGCTGCAACGTACAGCCCGATCCAATCATATAAGTAGCCATAAGGCTCGTTGCGGCGTGTAACCCGATCCATATACATTCAGCCCTCAGGCTCATCGCAGCGTGAAACCCGATCCATATACCTCACATAGCTCACAGCTCGGCACTCAGGCCCTATATCAGTCACTAACCTCTCCAGCCTCTCGGGCTTTCAGAAATCATACAAATCAGCACAATTGAGATGATAACAAGTATCAACAAGAAAACAAGAGGGAACAGAGATATGACACGTAGGAAAAACTGTGACTAAGTACAAAACAACAAATAGCAGCTAAGTCAACAAGTACCCGACAGCTGCGGGTCCCAATAGTGATATCATATAGCCTAAGCATGGTTGCTAACATGAATGGCAGTCAAATTTCTAGAAGACAGAGGGAACATGTAATTAACAATAATCTATTCGACTTTACAGTCTCACGGGACGGACCAAGTCACAATCACCCACGGTGCACGCCCACACGCCCGTCACGTAGCATGTGCGTCACCTCCAAAATAATCACATCATACCAAAATCCCGGGTTTCATATCCTCAGGACCAGATTTAAGACTGTCACTTACCTCAAACCGTACAAAATCCTACTATGAAATGCCTTTTCCCCTCGAATCAGTCTCCAATTGACCCGAATTTAGCCACAAGCAGTATGATATAATTAATATAGGCTAAAGAAATCAATTCCACAACAAAAATACGAAATTATAAGCCAAAATTTGAAATAGGCTCGACCCGAGCCCACGTCTCGAAATCCGACAAAAGTAATAAAACCCGAAATCCTATTCACTCACAAATCTAACCATACCAAATGTATCAAAATCCGACACCATTTGGTCATCCAAATCCCCAAAATTCACTCTCCAATTTCCCTAACCCTAAACCCCCAAATTACACCTCGAAAACTCACCAATTAGGTGAAAAATCAGTGGAGAAATATCATTATTTAAGATAAATGGACACAAGGAGCTTACCTCAGTAATCACTTCAAAATCCTTCTCAAAATCCTCCAAAATCCGAGTTTAAAATAGTAAAAATGGTGAAAAATCTCGAAGTCCCGTATTTATATGTTCTGCCCAGGCCTTTCGCACCTGCGGCCTTATTTCCGCACCTGCGGAACCGCTCCTGTGCAAAGATATCCGCACCCGTGGAACCCACTAAAAACACTGGGCTCATACCTGCGCTCTAGGTCTCGCACCTGCGGAGTCGCTTCTGCGGCCCTTCGTCTGCTTCTGCGGAAATGCCCAAACTTTCCCTTTTCGCATCTGCGGGCCATCCAGCCCACAGATGTGCACCCTTTCTCACACATACGTCCCCTGGCCTTCCTAGACTTGTCCACATCTGCGGCCTCCTCTTCGCTTCAGCGGGTCCGCACCTGCGGTCTCCCCACCGCAGGTGCGAAATTCCAGAACGCCAGAAAACTCAGCAATTACCTAAGTCCCAATTTCAACCCGTTAAGCATCCGAAACACACCCGAGGCCCCCGGGACCTCAAACAAACATACCAACAAGTCTTATAACCCAATACAAACTTAGTCGAACCCTCAAATCACCCCAAATTACATCAAAAACACGGATTACACTCGGATTCAAGCCTAATGAACTTCTAAATTTCCAAATTCCACAAACGACGCCGAAACCTATCAGTCCCCGTCCGATTGACCTCAAATTTTGCACACAAGTGATATTCAACATTACGGACCTACTCTAACTTCCGGAATCGGGATCCGACCCCTATATCAAAAAGTCCACTTCCGGTCAAATTTGCAAAAAATCCAACTTTCGCCAATTCAAGCCTAATTCTACTACGGACCTACAAATCACATTCCGGACACGCTCCTAAGTCCAAAATACCCAACAGAGCTAACGGAACCATCAAAATTCCAATCCGAGGCCGTTTATACATAAGTCAATATCCACTCGACCTTTCCAGCTTAAGCTTCCAATTAAGAGATTAAGTGTCTCAATTCACTCCTACATCACAACGGACCCGAACCAACTGTCCCGGTAAATCATATAATAGCTGTAGAACACAATAGAAGCAGAAAATAGGGAAACGAGCTACAACTCTCGAGACGACCAGCCAGGTCGACACATCCTCCCCCTCTTAAACAATCGTTCGTCCTCGAACGCGTATAGAGACATACCTAAAGTGGTGAAAAGATGAGGATAACTGCTGCACATATCAGGCTCGGTCTCCCAAGTCACCTCCTCGATCGACTAACCCCTCCACTGAACCTTCACAGAAGCAATATTCTTTGACCTCAGCTTTCGAACCTGCCTATCCAAGATCGCCACCGGCTCCTCAACATAAGATAAATCCTTGTCCAACTGGACTGAGCTGAAATCCAACACGTGCGAGGGATCGCCGTTATACTTCCGGAGCATAGAAACTTGGAATACTGGTTGAACTCCTGCTAGACTGGAAGGTAAGGCAAGCTCATAGGCAACCTATCCAACATACCGCAATACCTCAAATGGGCCGATAAACCTCAGGATCAACTTGCCCTTCTTTCCAAACCTCGTAACACCCTTCATGGGTGACACCCGGAGCAGGACCCGCTCTCTAATCATGAATGCAATATCGCAAACCTTCCGATCCGCATAACTCTTCTGTCTGGACTGGGCCGTGTGCAGTCTATCCTGAATTACCTTAACCTTTTCCAGAGCATCCTGAACCAAGTCTGTACCCAATAATCTAGCCTCGCCCGGCTCGAACCAACCCACTGGAGACCTGCATCACCTACCATACAGAGCCTCATACGGTGCCATCTGGATGCTCGACTGATAACTGTTGTTGTAAGCAAACTCTGCTAGAGGCAAGAACTGATCCCACGAACCTCTAAACTCCATCACACACGCACGGAGCATATCCTCTAATTTCTGAATAGTGCGCTTGGATTGTCCGTCCGTCTGAGGGTGAAATGCTATACTTTACTCCACTCGAGTACTCAACTCATGTTGTACGGCCCTCCAGAACCGTGATGTAAACTGCGTAACTCGGTCAGAGATGATAGATACCGGTACACCATGAAGCATGACGATCTCGCGGATATATACTCGAGCCAACTGCTCGAAAGAATAGGTAGTCATCACATGAATGAAATGAGATGACTTAGTCAGCCTATCCACAATCACCCAAACTGCATCAAACCTCCGTTGAGTCTGTGGGTGTCCAACAACGAAATCCATAGTGATCCGCTCCCACTTCCACTCCGGAATCTCTAGCTTCTGAAGCAACCCACCTGGTCGTTGATGCTCATACTTCACCTACTGGCAATTTAGGCACCGAGTTATATACTCCACTATGTCGTTCTTCATTCTCCTCCACCAGTAATGATGTCTCAAGTCCTGATACATCTTTGTGGCACCTGGATGAATAGAATATCGCGAACTGTGAGCCTCCTAGAGAATCAACTCACGCAAACCATCTACATTGGGCATACATAGTCTGCCCTACATCCTCAATGCACCATCATCCCCAATGGTGACCTTCTTAGCATTACCGTGCTGGACCATGTCCTTAAGGACAAGCATATGTGGGTCATCATACTGACGCTCCCTGATATGATCATAAAGATAAGACCGAGAGATTACACAAGCCAATACTCGACTCGGCTCAGAAATATCCAATCTAACAAACTGGCTAGACAAGTCCTGAACATCCAACGCCAATGGCGTCTCTANAATGGCCTCTCTACTTCTGGAAAATATGCTAAGCTCCCCAAACTCTCCGCCCAGTGACTCAAAGAATCGGCCACCACATTGGCCTTCCCGAGATGGTACAAAATGGTGATATCATAGTCCTTAAGAAGCTCCAACCACCTCCGCTGACGCAAGTTAAGATCCTTATGTCTGAACAGATACTGCAAACTCCGAGGATCAGTGTAAATCTCATAATGGACCCCATACAAATAGTGCCACCAAATCTTTAAGGCGTGAACAATAGCTGCTAACTCGAGGTCGTGGACAGGATAGTTCTTCTCATGGGGCTTCAATTGGCGTGAAGCATAAGCAATCACTCTTACCCTCCTACATCAAAACCCAATACCGATTTGCGAGGCATCACAAATCACTGTGTAAGAACCAGAAGCTGATGGTAGTAGAAGAACTCAAGCGGTGGTCAAAGCAATCTTGAGCTTCTGAAAGCTCTCCTCGCACTCATCCGACCACCTGAAAGGAGCACCCTTTTGGGTCAATTTAGTCAAGGGTGATGTAATAGATGAGAAACCCTCGACAAAATGACGGTAATAACCAGCCAAACCGAGAAAACTTCGAATCTCTGTGGCTGGGGATAGTCTGGGCCAACTCTAAACTGCCTCTATCATTTTTGGATCTACCTGAATACCCTCACTGGACACCATGTGCCCAATGAACTCCACTGAACTGAGCCAAAACTCACACTTGGAGAACTTTGCATAAAGCTTCTCTTCCGTCAACCGCTGTAACACAATCCTCAGATGCTGGGTATGCTCCTCCTGGCTACGAGAGTACACCAGGATGTCATCAATGAATACAATAATGAACGAGTCAAGATAAGGATGAAACACACTGTTCATTAGATGCATGAACATTGCTGGGGCGTTGGTCAACCCAAAAGACATCACAAGGAACTCATAATGGCTGTATCGGGTCTTGAAAGCTGTCTGAAGAATATCTGAGTCCCGAATCTTTAGCTGGTGATACCCTGACCTCAAATCAATCATGGAGAACACCATCGCTCCCTGAACCTAGTCAAACAGATCATCAATACGCGGCAAAGGATACTTGTTCTTGATTGTGACCTTGTTCAACTGCTTGTAATTAATGCACATTCTCATAGTACCATCCTTCTTCTTTACAAATAGAACTGGTGCACCCCAAGGTGACACGCTAGGCCGGATAAACCCCTTATCAAGGAGTTCCTGAAGCTGTTCCTTCAATTCCTTCAATTTCTCCGGTTCCATATGATACGGTGGAATAGAAATATGCTGAGTGCCCGGTACCAAATCAATATCGAAGACAATATCCCTATTAGGCGGCATGCCCGACAGGTCTGCAGGAAAGACATCCGAAAAATCTCGCACCACCGGAACAGAATCAATAGTAGGGGTCTCTATACTAACATCCCTCACAAAGGCCAAATAAGATAGACAACCCTTCTCAACCATCCGCTAAGCTTTCAAGTATGAAATCACTCTATGGGGAACATAGTCTATAGAGCCGCTCCACTCAACCCTCGGCAACCCTGGCATCACCAACATCACGGTCTTAGCATGACAATCTAGAACAACATGACATGGAGACAACCAATCCATACCCAAAATCACATCATAATCGACCATACTAAGAAACAAGAGATCTACTCTGGTCTCCAGACTCCCAATAGTCACCACACATGACCGATATACACGGTCCACAATAATAGTATCGCCTACTGGAGTGGATATATGAATAGATGAAACTAGAGACTCACGGGGAATATCCAGATAATGAGCGAAATACGAGGACATATATGAATAAGTGGAACCATGATCAAATAATATAGAGGGATCTCTATGGAAAACTGAGACAATACCTGTAATCACAACATCCGAAGCAATGGCATCTGGTCTGGCAGGGATGGCATAGAAACCAGCATAGCCGCCCCCTGATCGGCCTCCCCCTCTCGGGTGGCTGCTAGCTGGCTGAGCTCCACCCCGAGCTGGCTGAGTGGGTGGTGAAGAAACTGGTGCTGATGTCATAGACTGGCTCCTCTTCTGAGCTAGACCTCCTACTAGGCAGGGACACTGCCTCCTTATGTGACCAAAATCTCCACACTCAAAATAACTACCCGGTGATGGTGCTGGGGATTGAAGAGAGCCCCGAGCACCGGGATAACTGGTAGAAGGACCTGGCATATACGAGCCCTGAACCGATGGAGCACAGAATGAACTCTAAGCTGGGAGAGCACTGAGAGATGAATGGCCCTGCTGATAACTGTATGAACCATGGCCAGATGATGCACCACCGTGAACTAGGCGAGCCGTATGAGCATGTCTGAAAGGACGACCCCTACCGTGGTGGAACTGACCCCCAGAAGGAACACCACTAAATCCACCCTGTCCACGAGGCCTCTTGGCCTCCTTCTCAACCCGATCCTGGCTGCGAACCATCTCAATTTGACGAGCAATGTTGACAACCTCATCAAAAGTAGTACCAGACACTCTCTCTCCAGTCATAAGCAATCGATGCTGAAAAGTGAGGCCATCTATAAACCTCCTGACCCTCTCCCTATCTGTGGGAACCAACCAGATAGCATGACGGGCTAACTCAGAAAATCTCATCTCATACTGCATCACAGACATATCACACTGACAAAGCTGCTCGAACTGCTTGCGCAGCTTCTCTCTGCGGGATTGAGGCACGAACTTCTCCAGGAATAGACCGGAGAACTGCTGCCAGGTAAGGGGTGCTGCACCGACTGGCCTACGCCTCTCGTAAGCCTCCCACCAACTGAAGGCATCCCCAAAGAACTGAAAAGTAGTGAACGAGACCCCAATGGTCTCTAGAATACCTACTGTATGGAGTATCCTCTGACACCTGTCCAAGAAGCCCTGTGCATCCTCTCCCTTGGTACCACTGAATGATGGAGGCTGGAGTCTCCCAAACCTATCCAATCAACGCTGCTCATCATCGGACATGACACACATAGTCCTGAGCAGCTACAACTGGCTGGGCTGGTGGTGTCCCCGGTGTGTGGAGTCCCTGTACCACCTGTTCTGGTGTGCGGGCGGCAGGAGTCTGAGCACCTCTTCCGGCCTAAGAAGTGGTTACTGTGGCCAGAATAAAGACCGCCTGAGCAAGACTGGTGCACATGGTCAGAATTTGAGCTGCACCTCTGCCCCACCGCGGCCTCTACCGCGACCTCGGCCTCTCGTGGCCCTGACTGGTAGTACTGGTTACTGTCCATCCTGCCTCGTAGCATACATCCTTACCATCTCTGAGAGAATATAACAACATAAATTCAGTTTCTATAATCAAACGATTCGCACGACAAGATTTCAAGAATGTGAAATTTTCTAAGGGTTCGGCAACCTCTCAAAGATAAGTACATACGTCTCCGTACCAATCCGCAAGACTCTACTAAACCTGCTCATGACTCGTGAGACCTATGTAACCTAGGCTCTAATACCAATTTATCACGACCCAAAACCCTAACCTGTCGTGATGGCGCTCATCGATGGTACTAGGCAAGCCGATTTTTCAAAATACTTCAAATGTTTCACAAGATAAACGAAAAGCTTGATATGATAGAGTTTTCATAAAAACATGAGTTAAACTCAAAATACAACGCGACAAAATAGCCCCAAAGATCGGGGTGTCACCAAGTCATGAGCATCTAAACAACTTGTCAAAAACATAGTGTCTACAAGGGTCTGTGTCTAAATACCAATACAAAAAAGAAAGATAACAAGAAAGGAGAGATAAGGATTGGGAACACCGACGGCTACCTCGTGAATCTCCGATACTCAACCACACACGAGATCAACATCCTCTGTGACCGGATACACCTGGATCTGCATATGAAGTGCAGTGTGTAGCGTGAGTACAACCAACTCAGTAAGTAACAAAAATAAATAAGGAACTAAGAAGTACTGACGAGCTATACAATTACCATATACTTTAGTAATTTCAGCAATGAAAGTAGACATGATTTAGTTCCGACAATATAAGTTAAGTCAGTTGTACATTTACTAAATTAAGATAAACCGAATACAATATTTTCCAAAAGTTCAGAATAATGACATAATTTATCTAAGTGCAGCAACAAAGGAAACAAATGCAACCTCTTAGGGTAACAATCACTCAAGCTCTCAGTAGCTCAAACACTCGGCTCTCAGCCCTCAGTAATCACACTCAATTGGTACCTCCGCTCACTGGGGGTGTACAGACTCCGGAGGGGCTCCTTCAGCCCAAGCACTATATCGCTGCGGCGTGCATCCCGATCCAATCATATAAGTATCCATAAGTCTCGTTGCGGCGTGCACACCGATCCATATACATTCAGCCCTCAGGCTTGTAGCGGCGTGTAACCCGATCCATATACCTCATATAGCTCACAGCTCGGCACTCATGCCCTATCTCAGTTACTAACCTCTCCAGCCTCTCGGGCTCTCAGAAATCATACAAATCAGCCCAAAAGAGTTGATAACAAGTATAAACAAGAAAACAAGAGGGAACAGAGATATGACACGCAAGAAAAACTGTGACTGAGTACAAGACAGCAAATAGCAACAAATTCAACAAGTACCTGGCCGCTGCGAGTCCCAACAGTGATATTATATGGCCTAAGCATGGTTGCTTAACATGAATGGCAGTCAAATTTCTAGAAGACAAAGGGAACATGTAATTAAACAATAAGCTATTCGACTTTACAGTCTCACGGGATGGACTAAGTCACAATCCCCCACGGTCCACGCCCACACGCCTGTCACCTCGCATATGCGTCACCTCTAAAATAATCACATCATACCAAAATCCAGGGTTTCATACCCTCAGGATCAGATTTAAGACTGTTACTTACCTCAAACCGCACAAAATCCTACTCTGAAATGCCTTTGCCCCTCGAATCAGTCTCCAATTGACCCGAATTTAGCCATAAGCAGTATGATATAATTAATATAGGCTAAAGGAATCAATTCCACAAAAAAAACACGAAATTATAAGACAAAATCCGAAATAGGCTCGACCCCCCCTGTCTCATGTCTCGAAATCCGATGAAAGTCAAAAAACCCAAAAGCCCATTCACTCACAAGTCTAACCATACCAAATTTATCAAACTCCGACACCATTTGGTCATCCAAATCCCCAAATTTCACTCTCTAGTTTCTCTAGCCCTAAACCCCCAAATTTCACCTCAAAAACTCACCAAGTAGGTGAAACATTAGTGGGGAAACATCATTATTGAAGATAAATGGACACAAGGAGCTTACCTCAGTAATCACTTCAGAATCCTTCTCAAAATCCTCCAAAATCAGAGTTCAAAATATTGAAAATGGTGAAAAATCTCGAAGTCCCGTATTTATATGTTCTGCCCAGGCCTATCGCACCTGCGGCCTTATTTTTGCACTTGCGCAACCCACTAAAAACACTGGGCTCGCACCTACGCTCCAGGTCTCACACCTGCGGAGTCGCTTCTGCGGCCCTTCGTCCGCTTCTGCGGAAATGCCCAAACTTTCCCTTGTAGCATATGCGGGCAAAATCGCAGGTGTTGGTGACTGGGCATCGCATTCACTACTTGATTATCACATTCATGGACAAGGATTTGTGCTACTGGCGACTTTTTCTCTTCGCTATAACGAGGGACATTTCGTGATCATGAAGGGTAATAACTGGATAGAAGTTTTAAAAACCCAAATTGAGGGTTAGAGTTATTATTTCATATTTTGGGTTGTAGAGCTCGGCGTTGAGGTATTTTGGAGGGGATATTCACGTCTTGGATTGGGGTAAGTGTTTTTGACTGAGATTTGTCATTTATTTCATGATTTCATCTTTATTTTAGCATTTAATTAGTGAATTAATGTGAAGAAATAAGGGATTTTGTGGAAACTTTTCAAAATTGAAAAATGGAGGTTTGAAGGTCGATTAGAGGCCGAAATTGGATAATTTTAGTATGGTTGGACTCGTAATTGAATGCTGTTCAGAATTTGTGAATTTTGTTGGGTTCTGAGGTGCGGGCCTGGTGTGGACTTTTTGGGTTGACTTTTTGACTTGAGTTAAAGATCTTAGCTTTATCTTTTGGAATCACTTCCTATAGCTTTTATTGATAGTATTACGTTATTTTGGCTAGATTCGAGCCTTCCAGAGATTGATTCGCACGGGAAGGGTTTGTAAGAAGAGTAATTTGGCTTGCTTGAGGTAAGTATCTTATCTAAACTTGGTTGGGGCACTAGTTGCCTGAATTATTTGTGATAGCTAAGTGCTATGGGTGCGCACATGTGTGGGGTTTTGAGCCCATGAGCTAACACCGGGGTATTTTTCTATACTTGGGTTATGCTTAGGCTATGATATACCTAGAATTGACTGTTAAGCTTTAAGCTATGATGTTTCTCATATTTATAACATTGTTGTGAATTATTTGAGCCATGTTTGAGGTTACTTAGAGGCTAAATCTCTGAATGAACTTGATAATTGTTATCTCTGTGATGAAATAGCTGGTTTGAGCTATGATAGTACATTACATATATGCCTACACTTTAGCATGTCACTTATACCAGTCCTAGAGCATGAGACTTGTTATACATTCATCATATACATGTATTCTTGTATATTTGCTTATGTGTGATATGATTTGGA
Organism: Nicotiana otophora; assembly: GCA_000715115.1. Classification (NCBI taxonomy): domain Eukaryota; kingdom Viridiplantae; phylum Streptophyta; class Magnoliopsida; order Solanales; family Solanaceae; genus Nicotiana; species Nicotiana otophora. Next base: position 63,135 of record AWOL01S0000260.1, on the reverse strand, counting down.
CTAGATGCATGTGACCACGCCGGGCGGATTGTATTGTTATGCCTGTTACCATGCCGAGCGGAGTATGTTATTATGCCTGTGAACACGCCGGCCAGATTATGTTGTTATGCTTGTGACCACGCGGGGCGGATTGTACTGTTATGCCTGTGACCACGCTGGGCGGATTATGATATTGAGCATGTGACCATGCCGGGTTGGTAGCACTTTGAATTGGCCGTGCTTGCGTGTGGATATGGATCCATCTCCCTAGGGTCACCCTCTCATGTTTCTCTCTTAATAGTGTACATGCATATATTGAGGAAAACTGATCAGTGATTTGGTACGGATATGGAAAGGTTGAGGAAATCTGGACAGTGTTTGTTTGGATTTTGTATTTTATCTTTACTTGCAATTTTTGTGATTTATTTACCTGATTTAACTGGATATAATCTCTATGTGCTGAACCTTGATTGAGCAGAGTATTTGAGTAACTGTACACATACACACACAGATGCTTCTTCCTGTTCTTTATGACTTGATTTCGTTATTGTTCTGTACTTGTTAAAATGATGAATTTGTACATGTTATAGCTTGTATCATTTATAATTCGTGCTTCTTTTGCCACACCAAGGTTAGTTACAATACTTATTGAGTACATTAGGTCGGTTGTACTCATACTACACTCTGCACTTAATTGTGCAGATCTAGGTGTGGGGACTAGTTATCAGTAGCATATCTATTTGTTGGACCCAGCTTCAAGATACGAGGTAGAGATGCATCCTTGGCCGCAGTTTTGACTTATCTTTTCTTATGTACTGTTGCTTCAGTTCAGACAGTAATATTATTACTTAGTTTTCAGACTTGCATTTCGTGTAGAGCTCATGCCTCCATATTTACCAGTTTCAGGAGATTTATCTTGTATTGGTAGTATTTTGTTACATTGAGGTTTCAGACTTATGCTATTTCTATAATTTATGTTGTTTTGTCTCTTTATTATTAAGTTTCGGCTTGCCTATCCAGCGTGTTAGGCACCATCATGAGTGGTTGGAATTTTGGGTCGTGACAAGTTGGTGTTAGAGCCCTAGGTTCATAGGTATTACGAGTCATGAGCAAGTTTAGTAGAGTCTTGCTGATCGGTACGGAGACGTCTATACTTATCTTCGAAAGGCCACCAAACTGTTAGGAAACTTCACTTTCTTGTATTCTTGTTGTGTAGATTTATTATTTCCAAAACTTGAACTTGACTCTTCTATTCATTCAGAGATGGTGAGGACACGCGCGACTGGATCAGGCGGACGGCCACTAGTACCACCAGCTAGGGCCATGAGAGGCCGGGGCCGCGGTAAAGGCCGAGGTATGGCTCGTACTACAACCCGAGCAACACCCGCGGAGCCACTAGTTGCTCCAGCTCAAGAGCAGGTACCAGATGTGGTTGAGCCGGTGGGACCAGCTTAGGCACCAGTAGTGCCCATTGTTGTAACTTTGTTCAACTGCTTGTAATTAATGCACATCCGCATAGTACCATCCTTCTTCTTCACAAATAGAACCGATGCACCCTACAGCGACACACTAGGCCAGTTAAATCCCTTATCAAGTAGCTCTTGAAGCTGTTCTTTCAATTCTTTCAACTCTGTTGATTCCATACGATACGGAGGAATAGAAATGGGGTGGGTTTTCGGCACCAGGTCAATACCAAAATCAATGTCCTTGTCGGGTGGCATGCCCGACAGGTCTGCAGGAAATATATCTGGAAAGTCTTTCACTATCAAAACTGACTCAACGGTAGGAGCATCAGTACTAACATCCCTTACAAAGGCCAATATTCTAGATATTCCTTCCCAACCATTCGCTGGGCCTTTAATTAAGAAATCACTCTACTGAGAACATAATCCAGGGAACCTTGGAGGTTACAAATCTTTAAGATCATGGATAACAAGTACCAAACTGAAGAAAATAAGTTTCATCAAAAGTTGACAAGTTGGGAATATTATAACATGTACTCTTGGGATAAGAATAGGGTTCTTAACATGATAACGAGGATATTCTATGAGTTATTTTAGTCGTATGATAGTCGTGCATTACGTTTTGAAGCCAAGCGAGCTGTGGAACAAAAGTTGGCAAAGTTCATCACAAGTTACATTCATAAATATTCTAAAAATTAGGTCAAATGTAGCTGCGATTTTCTCCCAATATACTTGGAATTTGTTACACCCTGTGCGTCTCAAGGTGACGTATAATGAATATGAGACTTGTTAATTATGATTTAAATGAGTGTAATATTATAATATGACTATATATGATGTTTGGATATAAAATATAAAGTTTGGGAAAGATTAGATTTAAGTTGCGGAAAAACCGACTAAGGATTTGTCGTGTAATGAAGATATGAGAATCTGAAGAAGGGCCAATGCTTGAGTGCCAAGCTAGCACCTCTTTGACTTTTCAAAAGTGTATATATATAGGTAAGTTGTCTTTCTCTTCATTTTTCATAGAACACGAACAGAGAACCCGCATAAACCTATCCTTAAGCTCTCTACAAGGGTTTTAAAGAAGATTAACATCCCGGGTACGAAATCAAGAAGCTATAACATTAGAATGATCCCTACGACGTAAGTATCGTTATACCACCTCTCTTTTTCTTTGTAGTTTGAGTTTTGGAACGTACTTCATAGTTAAGAAAATGCCTACTTTCTGTATTTAAGCTTTTAAATATTAAGGAGGTTGATAAATTTGTTTCCTAATAGTTAGAACTCACGGGACAATGATCGGAAGCCGTGAGTTCGATTTATTCCACTTTCAGTGGACTATTTTGTAGTCCACTCGTGGTGGCCTCTTGTGATGCTGATTTATAGAGTTTGGAAGGATAAAGGACATGGAGAAATTCCACATGTGGTAGGGTGGTGGGCTGGTCGCTCGTCGTTGCAGTTTCAGGCTACTTGATAACTTGTTGATTGGGTGTGTTATGGTATATTTGGGGTTTTTGTTGTATAAAAGGTCTCGAATTGTAGTTAGGTTGTTTTCGAGTTGCTGATTGTATTGTGTTGTTGTCTCGCCTATAGTAGGCTGGAGGGAGCAGTAAAATCAAGGGAAATGCTACTTGCTTTTTTGTTATAGACTAAGTTACTTTCGTTATATAAATGAGAGAGTCATTCATAGCTTGACAATAGCTTCACTATCGTTGTTGTAGATTAAGGTGTAGTGAGCTGAGTTTAGCATTGTTATTGGACAGATTTCTATAAGGTATATTAAGGCTATCCCTTCTTTCCTTTTGGCATGATCCATATGATAAAATGAAACTAGCAAACACGCAACTTTCACAAATGGCTCTATTCCTAGAAGTACTAGGGTTGCCTATGTTCTTGATTCCCCATATGTCCTATTATTATATCATCTGTTCATGGGTCTCAGAAAATACATAAGTGATAAAGTTTATTTCGTGATATTAACCGAAGGCATATTGATCTTATGACATATACTTCAATAACGTATTTTATAGCACCCCAACATAATTCATCATATGGGTTCTAATCCTGTGCAATTCATGAAATCCCTTTTCTCAAAATCATTACTCAATCAAAGGCCTAAGTGTCATGCTCTTATCTATTACAATTACACACTTATTCTACTACTAGGGTAGCATTTCATCTCTTGTAATTGCTCCTAGTCTTAGACTTCTCTGAGTTCATTCAGGCTGTACCGAGCTTTCTATAACTTACGGAAGCCATCAGCTCTCTTGTTTTGATGGGTTAATCCCGAGGACTTACCTATTCTCGTCACCTTCTCACTCACCTTTTCTTATCCTTACTCTTATCTACCTAAAACCTTGTTGCTCTACGATACTTTAGCTTGCGACCTACACATATCTATTCATAGTACTTGCAACCTTCCTTTAACTTGCTAGAACCATAAATTTCCTTTCGTGCCTTCCCAATTGCCTTTAAACATAAGCAATTACTTTACCTGGTCGTTCTGCCACTTGTTGCATGAATACATGGCTTATCTCATTGCCCACGAATACTGGAATTTTCGGTAACTCATATGATCTCAAATAACACCTTTTGAATTTTTTTCTTCTTCCCGTTCATTAGCCACGATGGGTGGTACTTTCTTATGGAGTGCATACAATGTTGTTGTGAGACTGTTGTTACAAGACCATTTCTTCTTTATCTCACTATGCTTAAGTTGAAGACTGCTTCCTTATTTCCTCAGCTAGTCTTTCTTTGTAGTACTTAAGGGAGACATTTTGACTCCTATAAAGCTACGAGCTTATTACATTGTATACCCGAAAGAGTTTTGATGTTCTTACTCGCCTATGATTATCCTTAGTTAATTACCTCCGTGCCCTTATGCTCGTAGGGTTGCTTCTGAATTGAAATTTTTGACTGTCTTCCCAGTGGCACCGTCTTTTATTTTCGTAACACTTATACGGTACCTTTAACAACCCAACTCCTATCTGAATATTTCTAAAGGATTACGACTTCATATATGCGAGACTGAATTCACTATGTTGGGGTTCACTACGTTTATCTTGCACAATCTGCTGATTTGTCTATATCCTCTTGGCTAGCCAAAACTAGGATCTTCCTGAATCAATTACTAACTACTCGGTGGTCCATTCTCATATCTATATTCTGCGTAATCTATCTTGGGTTATGTCCTTTTTCTTAACTTACCCCTCACATTGACTCCTTATGTATCAAATGTTCATTTGTACTTATTTATCAATAACATCTAGTGCTGGAACCCTTATTTCCTCCCCTCGGCGTCGTGCTTGCATAATGTTTTGTAGTCGTATCATATCCATAGGATCTGAATAAATGCAATCTCATTCTTTTCGCCTTTCTATCACATTCTTCCTTTACTATTCCGTAGTTACCTGAACCACATAACTCCGACTTAATACCATATCACACCATCTCCCCCCTTTAGGGGAGTACTAACATTTAATGCTATGAAGATTTACCTATAAACGTTTTACCTCTTCATCTTTGGCGTCTTTTCACATCTTCACGTGCTCTTACTTTCCTTGCGGTAACCCTTATGTACTAGGGATAACTGATTTTCTTACGCACAAATGTGATACCTAGTGTAACTGGCACACTTAGTCCCTTAAGCTTAACTCTGCTCACAGTGCTTGCTTTAGGGAAGCATCTTCCTGAATGACCTTTAAAGTTTATCCTTTTGTTGTCCATTCTATTATTGCTGGAACGCGATCTCTGAGATTATCACGATATCGACTATTATCAAATCCTCTGGTCCCTAATTTATGTTAGGTTTTATCTCTTTTACTAGACCATACTAATTTCTGTTACTACAGGGGGTTAGCCTTCTGGTAATCAAGTTGGAGTCACCAACTCATTTCTCGAAGTGAGGATATGACCTTTGGCCTATACTCTTTTATTGTCTCAAGGCCTGTCACCTCTTGTCTTTTCCTTTACTTGACTATAGACTCTGCCATCGTGTCATATTTTGATTTACTGTTATCACCCATTTATCACATCTCACTCATAATGCTTTTTCTCTCTTCTTATTCTCCTACTAATATTTCTGTCTATCACTTTATTCTGAAAAATTTAACAAAACATTCTTTTACTTTTAGCTCCCTTTGCTTCATCTCACTGGCTCTTCGAGTCACCTAGAATTCTCTCTTTTCCTTAGGGGCGGGAGTCATACTAAGGTAAATATTTATCCCTTTTAGGATTCCAATGCCTATCTTCTAAAATTTCTGAACATTCTAGTATTCGTATCTGACTATTCTATTCTAGAGTGCACCATCTGGGTGTCTCACAAGGAGTTCTATTACCACGTTTGCACTATCCTTCGAAAATGTTAGCTAATGATAATAATTCATCTACCATTTTGGGTTACTCTAACCCCAACTGGATCTTGATATCTCATCCTTCTCTTAAACTATATCTCTTAGCTCCCATAGGGCATATCTGAGATGGGTGTGGCCAATTGTATATATCTCTGTTTCTGTTGATGTAACTCAGAATGCTTATATTTCTCTGACTGAATTGTAAATATTGGTACTCTTCACTAATTGGGTACCTCGTACCCTTCTTCACCTTGCTTCTTTTACTTGTTGAAACTTGTATCTACCTTCTAATTCTCTTATTGCTTTATACCATATGGGTGGATAGATATTCAAGCCTTAGGGTTCCTTATCAAGAAGCTTACACGTCGTAGTATACACATGATCTGCTGAAGACCTCACATTTACTCATTATAAGCATGACGCAAAATTGAGTTCCTCTTATTCAACTCTTCCACAGCCACATTCAATCTCTTACCAACTGTCTCTCTAGATGTAGGTATCGTTATATTATGAATAAAATAGAATTTAGGAGTTTGAATTCTTACAACTGAGCTCTACCACATGATCTAGAGTAAGAAGAAAGAGTAACAGTTCTAAATGCCCTGTAGCCTCCTGCCTATACGTGTGGTGCACAACACACCCATAAACAAGACTCTACTATACACAGCTTGTAGACTCCCTTGGACAGAACTGCTCTGATACCACTTTTGTCACGACCCAAATCGAAGGTCGCGACGGGCACCCGTTGCCTAACTCAACCGAGTACCAACATAACGTATCAATCTTATTATACTATCATGGGTAAATGTGTCGGAAAGGCCGTCATGAGATAACCAGAATTAAACATATGAGAATACTCGACATAGGACGACCCAACATGGAATACAAACTTTTATATGTGACATATGGGCCTATAAGGCCGACATGAATATTTGTACACTCAAAACATAGGCCGACAAGGCCATACAATCATCCATATACATGACATATGTCTACAAGCCTCTAAGAGTATATAAACGTCATAAAGGCTGGGATAGGGCCCCGCCATACCAATCTATACATGTCCAAATAGGCAATGCCAGAGCAAGAGGAGTGCACCAACACCTTCCGCTGAGCTGATAGCATACTAGGAGGACTGTCAACTTGTCTATCGAGACCTGTGGGTATGAAATGCAACATCCCCAGGCAAAAGGGATGTCAGTACAAATAAAGTACCGAGTATGTAAGGCATGGAAGTAGTATATAAAAGACATGAAAGAAACATGGAGTAAAGAACTAAAATTGTAAGTCTGAATAGCTCTGTGAATCATGAAACAATTATAATGTCATGCATATACGTGTAAATATCATATCATGCATAGGTATATGCGTACATAACATTATCAAGCCTCTGAGGGCATCCCATCATATTATCTCCGCCTCTGTGGGAAAAATCATCAATGTATGCCAGCTGATCAGGTGGTGGTGCGTATATAATGCCATAACCTTTCCTCATATCCCATATACATATAATATACGCGTATATAACGCCATCTGGTCATGGGTCAATATACATGTATAAATAATTGCAATGCATAAGAAGTACATCAATAAGATCTCTCGCGATGTCATAAGATCATATGCCTTCGGTTAATATCACAAAATAAACTTTATCACTTATGTATTTTCTGAGACCCATGAACAGACGATATAATAATAATAGTACATATAGGGAATCAAGAACATAGGAAACCCTAGTACTTCTAAGAATAGAGCCATTTGTGAAAGTTACGTGTTTACTCGTTTTGTTGTATCATATGGATCATGCCAAAAGGAAAGAAGGGATAGCCTTAACATATCTTATAGAAATCTGTCCAATAACAATGCTAAACGCATCTCACTGCACCTTAATCTACAACAATGACAGTGAAGCTATTGTCAAGTTATGATTGACTCTCTCATTTATATAGCGAAAGTAACATAATCTGTAACAAAACAACGAGCAGCATTTTCCCATATTTTACTGCTCCCTCAAGTCTACTATAGGCAAGACAACAACACAATATAATCAGTAACGCGAAAACAACCTAACTACAATTTGGTACCTTTAATACAACAAAAACCCCAAATATACCATAACACACCCAATCAACAAGTTATCAAGTAGCCTGAAACAGCGACGACGAGCAACCAGCCCACTACCCTACCACATGTGGCATTTCTCCATGCCCTTTATCCTTCCAAACTCCATAAATCAGCAGAACAAGAGGCCAACACGAGTGTACTTCTAAACAGTCTGCTAAAAGAGGAATAAATTAAACTCACGGCTTTCGATCACCGTCCCGTGAGTTCTAACTATTGAAAATGAATTTATTAACCTTCCTTGATATTTAAAACCTTAAATACAGAAAGTAGGCATTTTCTTAACAATGAAGTACCTTCCAAAACTCAAACTACAAAGAAAAAGAGAGGCAATATAATGATACTTACGTCGTACGGATCGTTCTAATATTATCGCATCTTGATTTTGTACCCGGTATGTTAATCTTCTTTGAAACCTTTGTAGAGAGATTTAGGATAGGTTTATGGGGGTTCTCTATTCGTGTTCTATTAAAAATGAAGAGAAAGACTAATTAAGCACTATATATATCAACTTTTTAAAAGTCAAAGAGGTGCTAGCATGGCACCCTAGCATTGACCCTTCTTCAGACGCTAATATCTTTTTATCCGAGCATCGTATGAATGAACGGTTAAGAGTTTTGGAAACTAAATCCAATACCTTCAATTTGGTATATAATATGTCCCCAAAAAACCTATTATGATACATAAAATGTAAAAGCTGCATTACAAGGCAAATCCTTAGTCGGTCTTTCCGCAACTTAAATATGATTTTTTCCGAACTTTATATTTTATATCCAAAAATCATATATAGTTATATTATTATATTAAACTCATTTAAATCATGATTAAAAAGTCTCATATTCATTATACATTGGGACGCACAGGGTATAACAAATTCCAAGTATATTGGGAGAAAATCTCAGCTACATTTGACCTAATTTTCAGCACATTTATGAATGTAACTTGTGATGACCTTTGCCAACTTTTGTTCCACAGCTCTCTTTACTTCAAAACGTAATGCACGACTATTATACATCTAAAATAACTTATAATATAACCTCCTTATTATTTTAAGCACCCTCTTCTTATCCCAAGAGTACATGTTATAATATTCCCAACTTGTCGACTTTCGACGAAGCTTATTTTCTTCAGTTTGGTACTTGTTATCCATGATCTTAAAGATTTGTAACCTCTAAGGTAACATGATTAACTTGCCTTTTGTACTTTCAAAAATAAAATCATTTCTGAGCTTACATCAATTATCTTACGACGTACTCTTACGTACTAAAACATGGGGTGTAACAAAAATTTTGTCTAGTTGTTACATAATGAGCCCCTTTCTCTTCTTCCTATGATTTGACCAGGTATATTTGCAACCCTTATAGCCAATGTCCATTAGATTGCAACTACTAATGTTTGACCAAAGAAAGTTAGCTCTATTACCGTTCATAGGTCTACCCCCAAATATTTTATTTCATCCGATAATATCATTAAAATCACCTCCTACCATCCAAGGGCCTTTATAATTTTTGTAGACATTTTCTATGTTTTCCCACATAATATTCCTAGTGATTTTATCAGTGCTAACATATATGGATGAAAATAACCAATATTTACGAATAGGAAGTACCTCAATGGCTGTATGTTTTTCTTGGTTCATGCGGACAAAATTATGGATAGTGACCACGTTATAATTTCACATTACCACTATACCACATGCTTGAAACTCTGCGGGTACTTCTATCATTTTTGAGAAACCAAAATTATTAAGCATTTGAGCATGGTTTGCCATCCCAGTTTCCAGTAGTGTAACCATGCATGGCCTATGGGTGTCAATCAGCTCTCTAAAGTTTCTCCTAAAATCATCATTGTTTCCTCCCCTAATATTCCAAATAATGAAGTTAGTTGGACGATTCATAGTTATATTCAGGTTCATGTTTGCTGGATTCCCATTTTCCCTCACCCCCTCTAGAAAGACAGGGCTCCTCCTTAGCGAGGGAACTAGAATCATGGCTCGATTGCCCACCGTCGGATATTGGGGTGGCCTGATGTCCATTAAACACTTGTACAGTACTAGTGGGTAGTTGAGCACATGATTGTTCTCTTGCATTCTGTTAAGAGATAAACTTTTATTTCGTCTAGGTTTGAGAACTCCAGAATCTGTTCCAAGCCTAGTTTGAGGGGTTCTCCTATTTCCCCCATGGCTAGCTCTTCTGATTATGGTTCCTGCACCATTTGTGGTTGAGGTGGTGGTGGTGGTTGTTACACCATTGGTGGTGTTAGTTGCTCCTGGGCTTGTTGTGGATTCTCCCATGGCATAAAGATGGGGCTTAGTTATGAGAGAATTTTTGGTGGAAAGAAAGGTATGTCCAGAAGCAGGTTCTGGGGTTGTAGAGGATTGAAGTGTGGCGGCATGTTCTATTGATTCCTCATTGCCTGCACTAGGTATGGGTTCAGAGATGGGGCTAGTGGATGAAATATATTGTTCAGCCATACTTGGTTTAGCTAGTGGTTCATTGCAAGCCTCATCCCTTAGGTTATCAATTGTGCTAGGTAGTGGTTGTTTTGGAAGATAACTATCATCTCTTGGCCATTTATTTGGAGATTGAACGAGACTAGATGTCCCAGCAGTCCCATCTCCATCCATGAAAGGGGCTGGTACTCTTGTGTAGGATGTGGTTGGACATAGATGATTGGTGGATCTTCCATGTGTAGGGGAAAGGGAGGTAGATTTTCCATGTTCTGAGCTCTTTGATATCTCAGAATCTGAATTAGTCTTTGTCATCTCCTGAGTGTGGAAGAGATTCTTGGCATTTTGGATTAGTTGGTGGTTCTTAAAAGGGCTACTAGCAGGCGTGGTATTGGATTCACCAGCGGTAGAAGGAGTATTAGTAGATAGGGCAATGATTGAGTTTTCAATTTGCATGTCATTTGAATGGGCAAGCGTATATTTTATAACTTGCTTCCATTTCGTGTTGTAGGGGAGGTGCCATTTGTTTATACTGAGTGGACACTTTTAAAGCATGCTTAGGAGGTCCCTCTTCTAGGTCTAAGTAGGGTAAATCATCTTTGATGATTAGGTTTCTAGAATTAGTAGTTTCTGAAGAGTTTTTTAATTGGTTATTAGAAGAGGTAGTGTCATAATTAGGGAGTTAGCTAATCCTATTATTAGGGATGCTTTTGTGCATGGCATTGTTAGAAGTAGTATAAACAAGTGACACGTTGGTATCCAGCTTGTCCATATTATCCGAACGGGTGTCTATAGGTTCATTAGTATTAGAAAAAATAATTTTATTTTGATTTTTAATGGTTTCACACAAAATCATTTGCTCATTTTCAAAGAGTGAAAAGTTTTTTTGAACTGAAATAGTGGTATTTCCCATAGGCGAGTTTACTGGAGCCTTATCAATGTTATTCCCTTGTTTTCCTAATAGGATCTTTAGATTTGTATTGCAAGACTTGTGTATCCAGATACTTACCTGTATCGGCATTGAACAATTTTACAGTGATACCTGAGATGTTATGTTTCTCCATTAATGTTTTGAAGTTTTTCGGATTGCCCTTTGGAAGCCGCTTTTTCCTTTATTGAAAGACACGGCTTTCCTCTCCCCTTCAGCATATTCTGTTGTTGTGGTTGACCGAATCTTGTTTGGAGATGCTTTGTCCCTATTTCCCTTTTGAACATAAGTGCACTGGGATTGTGTATGACCCAGTCTTCCACAGTTTTTGTATAGAAAATTTTCACCTTCGTAATGAATGTATTTGTTATGAGGACCAATGTAAATAAACGGTTGGACTGGATATTCCAGTGATAGTTCAACACAAAGCCTGGCATAACGACCTCGTACCGTGGTTGATTTGAATGCATCAAACTTTAATAGACGCCTTATGGCATTCCCTATTTTTTCTAGAATTTTACCATCATAGAATGCAGTCGGTAGTTGCAGTAATCTAATCCATATCGTTAACACTGTTAATATTTCCTTGGTGGCTACAACATTTGGCTTCCAATTTGTAATTGATTGATAGTGGCCATTAATGAACCATGGCCCTGATGAAGGGCCTTTTCCATATTTTTGTGTTTACTGAATTTAATGATGTAGTAGTCTTCCCCTACATGAATTAATGGGACTGCCTCTGAGGGATGCCACAATTCTCGGATCTTCCTTTTTAGATAGTGATGTACTATACGCTTGTTTACCCAAAAAATGGATAGAGTTAAATTTGCACGTAGTTCTAAGAATATGTGATATAACTCAACACAAATCGTATGGATAAATAAGAATATCTAATATTTGACTGTGAGGATGAAGGATATGAAGCTAGAAAAGATAGTTCTTTAAGATGAAATGTGTGATATCTCAGTTACCAAGTATGCCAAAAAACTTGTTCTTACAGAAATAATAACCATACCATTTATAGTGGAGACCCATGATAAATCAGCTTTTCCATAATTCCTGCCAGAATTCCCTCCTTTAGTGGGATTGCAACAGCCCTTGTCTATAAGCTCGATCTTGACTTCGAGCTCTCGATCTTGACTCGAGCTCGATTCTAGCCCGGATCCTTGTATTGATTCGGGGTCAGTGTTGGTCAGTCTCTGTCTCGTAAGCTCGATAACTTCACTTTGCATCATAGTTCGATTTTGACTCGATCTCGATAATGATATCGAGCTTGACATTGATCGGTCCTTTGGGCTCGAAGCTTGGTGACCTGACTCCGGATCTCAACCTGATTATGAAGATGCTTCTCCGATCCAATGCACTACCATCTCGACCAATTCGTACGAAAGACTAACCGGTTATTACCGTATACAGATAGTCCCCCCGTTTTTCGAAAATGATGTAGCGAGAAATGACATGATTTAACGATGGCTCGATCAAATATATACTGACGTGTGCATCGAATTCGATCGTTACATACACGATAGCTGTCCCATCGGTTCAGTTTTTCGAGGCATTTAATGCGTGTCAAATGGTGGTCGGCTATTACCGATATTGGACTGCCACTGCTCAGCCTATAAATATCCCCTTGTTTTACTATTAATCACTTTTACATCTTCTAATCTCAAAATTTCCTAAGCGTTTTCTCATACCTTCTGAAATAAGTGCGAAATTTACCTTCTGTGGTTTTTACCGCAAAGTCTTTCTCTGAAACACCACATATTCTTTATTTCTTTCTTCTAAATTTAAAATATGGTGAAAACATCAAAAGCCGTCCCTCAAAAAGAAGAGGATTCTCTTTCACATCCTACCGCTGATAAAACACCGGTGGAGCCACGGCCTGAGGAGTTTGTTCCCGGAGCATGCCTTCTCACCTCCGATTTTAAGGTCTATAAGGGCTCGTTGGTTCCTAGTCAGTGTGAGCCGGTATCGAGGTATTTATGCTTGATAATCAATAAGAAACCTGCTCAGTTAAAGACAGATTGCAACTGGGATAACAAAGAAGTGGTAATTCCGGCTTTCGATGAAGATATTACCACCCACGTGGAGGGGTTCCTTAGTGTGTATACTTACCCTTTTACGTTAGGACCTCTCGACCCAGTTATCATTGATTTTTGTCGTCAATATCGAATAACTCTAGTTCAGATTCATCCTTCCTTTTGGCAGATCGTTATCCTTATCCGTTTCTTTGCAAACAAGATCGAGGGCATGTCTTTCACCCTCGATCAACTTATTAGATTGTATAGTCCCCGCCTCTTTCGGGGTGGATTAATAAAACTTCAACGTCGGGCTACCAAGGTACTGTTCTCGAGCATAGACGAGGACAAGGATTGAGGTTGGATGGGCAGGTTCATTCGAGTGAGGACTTCGGACCTGATCCCAACCGAAAAGATGCCATTCCCCGAAGAATGGAATATGAAGCATAAGTGTGATCTGCTGCTTATTCCCTATCACCTTGTCTCTTTGTTTCTTTCTTTCTGATATATCTTTTGTGATGCAGTGGTTCCTTAGATGCCCGGTGCCGTTCCCGATCTTAAGAGCTGGGTAAGGGCCCTGGCTTTGACCTCTACATATGCCGAACGTTCATGGCGTGATTTGGCAAAGGGCCGATGGGAGGCCAAATATCATGGTAAGCCTATTTCTCATGTTTTGAGAATTTGAATGAAATATTTTCCACATATTCAACCGATCGTTTTGTGTGTAGGCCTGGGCAGAGATGCGGTTTTGAGGTCCCTGCCCGGCGAGGAAGTATCCTCGGACCCGATTTCTAAACCGGCAGAGGGAAATAAGAGAAAAAAGGGCCTCTACTTCCGAAAATCCAAAGCCGAAGGCAAGGTCGACTCGTAAGTCGAGGAAGAATTCCATCCCTTTGACCTTAGAAGCAGTTCAGCGTCAAAGGGATGAAGATGAGGAAAAGGAAGACGATGGGTCCGTACTGGTGGCCCGATCAAAGAAGACCACCGACCTCCACAGGCAGCTGGATCAATGTTGGTTTATAAGGCTCCGCCTCGAACTGAGGATATATTGAAGAAAGATTTGGGCAGAGTCCCCAAGTTGTTGGAGATCGATGATACTTCCCATCGAAGCCACCGGATGGGGGATACGTCTAAAGGGGCTCTCCCTGAATCTCTTCGAACCGAAGAGAATTCCCCAAGTGACTCACTTGGGGAAGTAGCAATCGAAGACTCGCCCACCTTCCCTGCTTTTTTCGAAGATGCGACTCGGGAAGCTTAAGCTTTGGGGGCCCTCGAACTAGACGGGCCTCATGATGGAGAGGATACTTTTTGTGATCTGTTTACCAGTGTCAAGGACGCTGTCGGTACTACTGATGCATCAAATCTTTTTCACGGAGTGCAGCAGGCTTTGAATCAGGTAAGCCTTCAATTATTTTGTTGGTATTATATCTTATGTCTATTTTTCTTTTTCTTACTTTGTTTCTTCTTTCTTTGTAGGCTGTGGTAGCTCATCGAGAAGAATGTTCTCGATCCCGAGCTGAGCTGCGTCGATATGAGGCCGATCTCCAATGGGCCACATAGGAGAGGAAGGCCCTTAAACTCCTCTTAGGGCAAAGGGGAAAAGAAATCAAGGACCTCCGAGTTGAGTTAGCCAAAGCTCACCAAGATCAAACCGATCTGTCCGAGAAGGTAATGACCCTATTAAAAGCCTATGGATTCGATACTGGAATGATGTCTAATCTTTTGGTCTCACAGCTGCAGCAGAAGCTTGAGATGATAGGGAAGCTTCGTGAGGAGGTCGATGTGACAAAGGCGGAGTCCTTGAAATGGAAAGGAAATATGGACCGCATTGTTGCAGAGAAAGAGGTTGCTCGAGCCCAATTATCATCGGCCAAAGATCAACTTCAAGGTCTGAAGGAAAAAAGCTCGATTTAAGCAAGGAAAACGGAGGAGCTCGAGGCTTTGTTGGCTTCTGAACTTGCCAATGTTGAAAAGACAAAGGCCGATGCAGATGCATTTGCGGCTGTTTATCGGGCCGATACTGAGGCCACTCAGTCAGATGCGAGAGAAGTAGCTGAGACCGCTTGAACTTGAGCACATTGGATAGCCGAATTCGCCAAATGCCTATCTCTGAGGGAAACCCTCGAGGAGATCCATGCTCGAGGCTTCGCTCTTACTGAAGAGATAATAAAGGCAAAAGAGCTTGTAGCCGATGCTGGGGCCTTAGCCTCCAATGATGATGATGACGGTGATGGGAACAAGAGCGAATCTAAGAGTGGGGAGGAGCCCGATGGGGAAGAGACCGCCCCCGGAGATAACCAAGAAACTTAGCCCTTAATTTCCATTTTGGATGTTGTAAACAATCTTGTAAACAATCTTGTATGCATATATAAATATCTTTTCTTTTCCCGACTTGCCTTTAATTTTTGACTTATGAAGATTTTGTTTCATTTATGCCTTATGAAGGTTTTCGTAAGGCTTTAGGCAATTTAGTCGAGTGAGTGATTCGAACTTGAAGTAACGTAGCCGGTAGACTTAATGGTCGAGTCAGCGCTTTGCTTCGAACTCGAAATAAGAGTAGCCCGTAGGTTTAATTGTCGAGTGAGTGATTCGAACGTGAAGTAATGTTGCCCATAGGTTTAATAGTTGAGTGAGTGATTTTGAACTCGAAATAATGTAGCCCGTAGGCTTAATAGTCGAATGAGTGATTTCGAACTCGAAATAATGTAGCCCGTAGGCTTAATAGTCGAGTGAGTGATTTCGAACTCGAAGTAATGTAGCCCATAGGCTTAATAGTTTAGTGAGCGATTCGAACTTGAAGTAATGTAGCCCGTAGGCTTAATAGTCGAGTGAGTGATTTCGAACTCGAAGTAATGTAGCCCATAGGCTTAATAGTTTAGTGAGCGATTCGAACTCGAAGTAATGTAGCCCGTAGGCTTAATAATCGAGTGAGTGATTCGAACTCGAAGTCATGTTGCCCGTAGGCTTAATAGTCGAGTGAGTGATTCGAACTCGAAGTAATGTAGCCCGTAGGCTTAATAGTCGAGTGAATGATTCGAACTCGAAGTAATGTATCCCATAGGCTTAATAGTTGAGTGAGTGATTCGAACTCGAAGTAATGTAGCCTGTACGCTTAATAGTCGAGTGAGTGATTCGAACTCGAAGTAATGTAGCCCATAGGCTTAATAGTCGAGTGAGTGATTCGAACTCGAAGTAATGTAGCCCGTAGGCTTGATAGTCGAGTGAGTGATTTCGAACTCGAAGTAATGTAGCCCGTAGGCTTAATAGTCGAGTGAGTGATTTCGAACTCAAAATAATATAGCCCATAGGCTTAATAGTTAGTCCCCGAGTGAGTGTTGAGTGAGTGTTGCTCGAACTCGTTGATTTACCTTAAGCCTGTTTTGCATAATAAATCTTGAAATAGGGGAATCTTTCTTGGATATAAGATAGTTGAGTGAGTGTTGCTCTTGGGGTTTATAGTTGAGTGTTGCTCTTGGGATTTATAGTATTCGAGGTTGATTGTAAAGAAGCCTTGGATACTATCGAATTGTCCTCAGGTAGCACGTAGTTGTTGTCTCGTTAAAAACCTTGCTGGAAAAACCCGATTGGGATAAACACCGGTCTAAGGGAAAAAGAGTGCAACGCGTACTTTAAAACCTAAGGTTTCGATGCCTTTGGTTGAACTCCTGCAATGAATTAGCGTCAAATATATATAGATGAAAGAAGGGGGAAAACCATACCTTAACAACAATATCGTTTGAGAAGTGATATATTCCAGTTGTTTGGTAATGGTTCGCCATTCATCGTTCCGAGTTTATAAGACCCCTTTCCGACTTTATCGAGGACTTGATAGGGTCCTTCCCAATTTGGGCCGAGCTTCCCTTCATTAGGATCTCGAGTGTTGGCGGTGGCCTTCCTCAGGACTAAATTCCCGATCCTGAAGTGGCGGAGGTTGGTTCTTCTATTGTATTACCTTTCGATTCGTTGCTTTTGCACAGCCATTCGAACAAGGGCCGCCTCTCATTTTTCATCTAATAATTTGAGGCTAGTACTCATAGCCTTGTGGTTTGATTCCTCCGATGCATGTCGAAACCTTGTGTTGGGTTCTCCGACTGGTATTAATGCTTCGGAACCGTACACTAAGGAGAACGGGGTTGCCCCCGTATTAGATTTTGATGTAGTTCGATATGCCCAAAGAACTTCAGGTGGGGTTTCCCTCCCTTTTCCCTTAGCGTCGTTCAATCTTTTCTTTAGGTTTTGAATGATAGTTTTGTTCGTTGATTCGGCCTGTCCGTTCCAACTAGGGTGATACGGTGTTGATAATATTCTTTTTATTTTGTGGTCTTCGAGGAATTGCATCACTTTGCTGCCGACAAACTGTTTCCTATTGTCATACACTATTTCGGTGGGTATCCCGAATCGACATACGATATGATCCAGATAAAGTCTATAACCTCTTTTTCTCTTACTTTCACGAATGCCTGTGCTTCAACCTATTTAGAGAAATAGTCAGTCATAAATAAAATGGACTTAGCTTTACTTGGGGCCGATGGCAGAGGGCCGACGATATCAATTCCCCATTTCATAAATGGCCATGGGGATAGGACTGCATGAAGTTGCTCTCCGGGCTGATGGATCATTGGTGCAAACCTTTGACATTTGTCATATTTTCGAACAAACTCCTTCGCATCTTTGTCCATATCGATCCAATAATAACCTGCCCTGATTATTTTTCGGACTAATGAATCGGCACCAGAGTGATTTCCACAAGTGCCCTCATGCACCTCACGTAGGATGTAGTTGGTGTCTCCTGGACCTAAGCATACTGCGAATGGTCCATCAAATGTCCTTCGATATAATGTTCCGTCTGCAGTTAATGTGAATCGAGCAGCTTTGGTTCGTAGGACCCTCGAATATTTAGGGTCCGATGGGAGATTTCCATTTTTTAAGTATTCAATATACTTATTCCTCCAATCCCAGGTTAAGCTTGTAGAATTTATCTCGGCATGACCTTCTTCGATCACGAATCTCGAGAGTTGAACGACAGTCCCCGAGCTTATCTCTCCTTCTTCAACCGATGATCCCAAATTTACAAGTGCATCGGCCTTACTGTTTTGCTCTCGTGGAACATGCTGTAAAGTCCATTCTTTGAAATGGTGCAAAGTGACCTGCAATTTGTCCATATACCTTTGCATTCTATCTTCTCGAACTTTGAAGATTTTTTTACTTGATTTACCACCAGTAAAGAGTCACACTTGGCTTCAATGACTTCTGCTCCCAAGCTTTTAGCTAGCTCGAGACCTGCAATCATGGCCTCAATTTCGGCCTCGTTGTTAGTCAGCCTAGTAGTTTTGATAGATTGCCTTATAGTGTTACCCGTGGGTGGCTTTAAAACGATGCCTAGCCCGGACCCCTTCACGTTCGAAGCCCCATCCGTAAAAAGGGTCCATAACCCCGATGACGTACCCGATTTCAATAAGAGTTCTTTTTCAACTTCGGGTATGAGGGTCGGCGTGAAATCGGCCACGAAGTCCGCTAAAATTTGAGACTTGATGGTCGTACGGGGTTGATAGTCGATATCATACCCACTGAGTTCGACGGCCCATCTGGCCAATCGGCCTGATAGTTCGGGCTTGTGCAAAATATTACGGAGTGGGTAAGTGGTCAATACGCATATGGGGTGACATTGAAAGTACGACCTTAACTTTCTAGAGGCGCTTATCAATGCAAGTGCCAATTTTTCTGAGTGTGGATATCCAGTTTCTGCTTCTCCTAAGTTTCGACTTACATAATAGACAGAAATTTCGTACCTTGCTCTTCTCGAACTAGGACACTGCTTACCGCGATTTATGATACTGCCAAGTACAAGCAAAGTTTTTCATCTGTTTTTGACGTATGAAGCAGTGGTGGGATTGATAGATATTGCTTTAATTCCTCTAATGCCTGTTGGCATTCCGGGGTCCAAGCGAAATTGTTCTTCTTTTTGAGTAGAGAGAAAAATTTGTGACTTCGATCTGACGACCTTGAAATGAATCGGCCTAAAGCTGCAATCCATCCCGTTAGCCTCTGTATGGCTTTTACGCTGTCCACGATGATATGCCTTCGATGGCCTTGATTTTATCGGGGTTAATCTCGATCCCCCGATTTGACACCATGAAGCCGAGGAACGTGCCCAAACCGACCCCGAAAGCACACTTCTCGGGTTGAGCTTCATGTTGTATTTCTTTAAAATCTCGAATGTTTCCTGCAAATGGGTCAAATGGTCCTCTGTGCGCTGAGACTTAACTAGCATGTCATCAATATAAACTTCCATTGATTTACCTATTTGTTCCTCGAACATTTTGTTTACTAGGTGTTGGTAAGTAGCTCCTGCATTGTTTAGCCCTAAGGGCATCACATTATAACAATATGTTCCATACTTGGTGACTAATGAAGTCTTTTCCTGGTCTTCCGGGTTCATTTGGATTTGATTATACCTGGAATAAGCATCGAGAAAAGTAAGGATCTCGTGGCCGGCTGTGGCATCGATCATGCGATCAATGTTAGGCAGCGGAAAGGAATCTTTGGGGCATGCTTTGTTCAAATCCTTATAATCTACACACATTCTACGTTTGTTCCCAATTTTAGGCACTACAACTACATTGGCTAACCATTCAGGATATTTCACCTCTCAAATGGACCCCATTTTGAGAAGTTTGGTTGCCTCGTCCTTTATGAATGTGTGCTTTACCTCGGACTGGGGTCTTCTCTTTTGCTTCACCGGTATGAACCTAGGGTCCAAGCTTAGCGGATGTGTCGTTATATCCGGTGGAATCCCTGTTATATCTAAATGGGACCAGGCAAAACAATCTACGTTATCGATAAGAAATTGAATAAGTTTTTTCCTGAGTTCGGGGGTCAACCACCTTCCCAGGTATACCTTCCGTTCGGGCCAGCGCTCGATTAATGTGACTTGCTCCAACTCCTCAACCATTGATTTGGTAGCATCAGAATCATCGGGAACCACAAAGGATCGAGGGATCCTTTGATCATCATCTTCATCGATCTTCTGATTTTCTGGTGGGGTTAAAGTTGATGTCTGTGATTGCTATTTGGCATCTCGTTCCCCTTTTGAGCCCAGTTGCTTTATTGGCGAAGGCGAGGATATCGAATTCGCTTCCTCGATGGCAAACATTTCTCTTGCGGCCGGTTGTTCTCTGTACACCGTTTTGACTCCCCTTGATGTTGGGAATTTAAGGATCTGGTGTAGGGTCGAAGGTACAACTCTCATGTTGTAGATCCATAGCCTTCCAAAAAGGGCGTTGTACCTCATGTCGCCTTCGATTACATGGAATTTCATTTCCTGGATGGTCCCGACCACGTTTATCGGTAGAATTATCTCACCTTTGGTGGTTTGACATGCCATATTGAATCCGTTTAGAACCAGGGTTGCGGGTACGACCTGGTCCTGTAGATCGAGCTGTTCCACGACCTTCAATCTAATGATGTTGGTCGAGATACCTGGATCAATTAATACAGGCTTAACTTTAGTTTTATTCATAAGTACGGATATTACCAGTGCATCGTTATGAGGTTGTATGACTCCTTCTGCATCTTCATCATTGAAGGACAAAGTTCCTATGGGTGCGTAATCCTGAGTTCGAGATCACTTTTCTCTCACAATCGATGTCTTAGTGCATTTAAGCACCGGTCCTTGAGGGGTATCGGCGCCGCCGATGATCATGTGAATGATGTGCTATGGTTCTTCTTGTTCATTTTGCTTGCCAAAATCCCTGTTTTTAAAATGATTCTTTGCCCTATTGCTTAAACATTCTCGAAGGTGCCCTATGTTGAATAACCGAGCTACCTCCTCTCTTAGTTGCCTGCAATCTTCTGTTCTGTCGCCATGGGTGCCGTGATAATCACACAGTTGATTGGGATTCCTCTGGGTAGGATCGCTTTGCATGGGTTGTGGCTATTTAGTGTCTTTGATGCGTCCGATGGCCAACACGATGGCGGATGCATCAATGGTGAAGTTATACTCTGATAACCGAGGTGCTTCCTTAGATCCGGCAGGCCTGTCGAACCTACTTCTGTTCATCAGCCCCCGAGACCCTTGACCTCGATCACTTCTTTTGTTATTTTGTCCGGGGTTATGTCTCAATTCACCGATTCTGTGGTTTCCATTATATGGTCGGTATCGATCCCTGATCGGACCTTGTTCTCGATTAATATCCCTTCGAGCAACGGGTTCAGACGCCAACTGATCATCTTCGACCCTAATTTTTTGATTGGTACCGATTGTGCACGTCGGCCCACGTGATGGCTGGGTATTCAATCAGGTTATGCTTCAACCACCGTGAAGCCGTTGAACTTCGTTCGTTCAAACCTTGAGTGAAAGCCTAAACAGCCCATCGTCCGTGACTGGTGGCAGATCCATTCTTACCATTTGAAAATGAGACACGAACTCCCTTAGCATCTCGTTATCCTTTTGTCTTACCTTGAAAATGTCTGATTTCCTCGTAGCGACTTTTATGGCGCCGGCGTGTGCTTTTACAAAAGAATCTGCTAACATGGCAAACGAGTCAATGGAATTCGGTGGTAGGTTGTGATACTAAATCATTGCTCCCTTCGAGAGGGTCTCTCCGAATTTTTTTAACAACACAGATTCGATTTCATCGTCTTCTAAATCATTGCCCTTGATGGCACATGTGTAAGAAGTGATGTGTTCGTTGGGGTCGGTCGTTCCGTTATATTTGGAAATTTCGGGCATATAGAAGTTTTCGGGGATTGGTTTTGGGGCTGAGCTCGAGGAAAAAGGTTTTTGAACGAATTTTTTGGAATCCAACCCTTTTATCATTGGTGGAGCTCCCGCGATCTGATCGACCCTAGAGTTATATGTTTCTACTTTTTTATCGTTGGCTTTGACTCGCTTTGTGAGCTCCTCGAGTATTTTAGCAATTTCCTCGCTTTGTGAGCTCCTCGAGTATTTTAGCAATTTCGGGAGTAGTCCCCGATTCTTGCTCATTTGACCTCACTATAGCTGGCTCCGTTCTGCGGGTAATTTCTCGAGGTGGACTGGGCTCCGGCCTGCTCGGTAGCTGGGTTTGGCTCTGCAACTGAGTCATTGCCGCCTGTTGAGCTTGTAACATTTAGAAAATTATACACAAGCTGACGCCGTTTTCCTCGATGTTATGGGTATCTCGAGCTGCAGACCGAGTGCCACCATGAATGCTATTTTGCAGGTTCAGAATGTAGGTTTTCCTCAATGGCCACATGCGAATTGATATCTATCGGCACTTCGATTCGAGCTCCAACGACGTTGACAAGTGGTCTTTCGGTACTGGGTGTCAAGTTGTTGTTCTCATCTTGAAGACCGGATTTGTTATCGATAGGTGAGTCCATTTGATTGGTAGTTAGTCGTTGCTAATCCGAAATCCAAGATTCTTTCGGAAACAAGCGCAAAACGGTGTATTTTTGCAGATTCGTATCAAATAACCACTATTATTCTTAGCCCCACGGTGGGCGCCAAACTGTTTACCCGAAAAACGGATAGAGTTAAATTTATACGTAGTTCTAAGTATATGTGATATAACTCAACACAAATCGTATGGATAAATAAGAACATCTAATATTTGACTGTGAGGATGAAAGATATGAAGCTAGAAAGATACTTCTTCAATATGAAATGTGTGATATCTCAGTTACCAAGTGGAGAGATTCTACTTTAGATATAATTAAATATACATAGTGGAGACCCATGATAAATCAGCTTTTTCATAATTCCTGCCAGGATTCTCTCCTCTAGTGGGATTGCAACGGCCCTTGTCTATAAGCTCGATCTTGACTCGAGCTCGATTCTGGCCCGGATCCTTATATTGATTCGGGGTCAGTGTTGGTCGGTCTCTGCCTCGTAAGCTCGATAACTTCACTTTGCATCATAGTTCGATTTGGACTCAAGCTCGATAATGATATCGAGCTTGACATTAATCGGTCCTTTGGGCTCGAAGCTTGGTGACCTGACTCCGGATCTCAACCTGGTTATGAAGATGCTTCTCCGATCCAATGCATTACTATCTCGACCAGTTCGTACGAAAGATTAACCGATTTTTGCCGTATACAACGCTTTCCGAAGAGTTTCACAATGATGGAGAATTTTCAGGTTTATAAATTCTCTGTCTGTCTTCCTCGGTTAGGGATATTGTTTTAATTCCCTGCGCGATAGACTCCATTAAATGCTGAGGCGATCCATTTTCTGGGGAGTTTGCTGCCAATGGCATTTGAGATAGGTTCAGAGCAATGATAAAATTCATTGGGTCGGAAGATTCTAGCATGTCCCTGAAGGACGCTTTGTCTTCCAAGCCATTTGATGTGGTTTTTCCCTGTTCGAGATCATGTGGTTTTGGAGAAATTGTGTTTGTTATCAAAGGTTCAAAGAACTGGGTATTTACCGGCTCAACTCAACACCATCTCACATACATGCTTAAAATATTTGGGGTTGACATACGAAGTTGGGTGTAGGAGCTAGTTTAATTACCAACAGTTAGTCCTAGTATCAATAATAAGAAAGAGCGTTGAGAGCAAACCTTATGCAAGATTGGAGCATTCAAAAACTTTTATAATTTCTAATGAATGTCCTTAAAAGGAGATATCAGATAATAGTTAATTAATCAAATCAATTAATATTGAATTAGTTCTCTTTCATTGAAAACCAATTTGACTAACATTTAAATGAATCTAAGAGATGATTAATTAACGTTAACTAAAGCTTAAGGTGGTTGAAACTTGAAGTAATAGAAAAGTGAAATATAAACTAGAAACAAGACAGTAGAGGCGCCGAGACGTGATTAGATAGGAAAGGAAGGCGCATTAAGATAAGCCAGGAGGCTGTGAGTAAATGGAATTTCTTTGACTATATGTAAGTTGGGAGACTTTCTAAATAGAATAGATGTGAAAATGGTAAAGCGTGTAAATGCGGTAAACGGCTTTGATTAAAAGGACTTAGTGGTCCATTTCTACCCAGCAAGATTGTGAGAACAATATTTTCTTTTTTTCATTTTATATATGATGATGTTAATTTAAGATTCTAGATATTCTCAACAATAATGACAGAATAAAAATAGAGTAAAAATTAAAAAGTTAATTGTAACAACCCGATAGACCGTTATGAGTTTTAGTATTTCGTCTCATGCTTTAAGATAATGGATAGCCTAATTTGATGATTTATGACTTGAGTGTCTAGTCCGTTTTGATTTCCGGAAAGTTTAATGTGATTTTTCAGAGAAAACTTTATTTTGAAACTTAAAAGTTGTTAGAGTTGACCACGGTGGTCAACAATCTTGGTAAATGACCTCGAATCGGTGTTTTGACTATTCTGGTAGGTTCGTATGATGATTTTAAACTTGTACGCTGTGACGATCCAACCTGTCGTTCTAAGCTTTAACGTTTCGTTCGGTGATTTGAGGTCTTGAATAGCTTCATATGATATATCACGACTTGCGTGTATGGTTGGTTTCGTTATTCGAGAGGTTCAGGGTCTATTTGGAAGAGAAATACTCAATTTGAAAGCTTTAAGTTGGAATAGTTGACTGATTTTGACTTTCATGAGAACGACCTCGAAGCGGCATTTTGTTGGTTCCAATAGGATCGTATGGTAATTTGGGACATAGGCACATGTCCGAAATTGGATTCGGAGGATTCTGGATATATTTGGCTTGTTTTGCCGAAAGTTGGCAATTTAAAAGTTTAAAATCTTCCTAAGTTTGACCATGGTTTGACTTAATGACTATCGGGTTCGAATTTTGGTTTCGGGACTTGAAATAGGTCCGTTTCGTTATTTTGAACTTGTGTGCAATGTTTGGAAGGTTTAGAACCGCGTGAGCCTTGCATTTTGTTTTAAAAATTATTTTTTCCGAAATAGCTACACGCGTTTTAGCCCACCTTATCTCACCACATGGCTTAATGTAATTTCCTTACTAGCAATACGCGTATCAAGCCCACCTTATTTCACCGCATGCGTAACAACCCCTATCCTTACACCACCGCATGCGTATTAATATTATAATATAATAACAACTTGCACCACATGTGCCCATATGCCACAACTTGCCAAAATCAACAATACCAATATTTTCACAACAAATAGCCCATGGCTCAACCACAATGTGTACAAGAATCTCAATAATGACATAATAAATTAGAAATACTCAACAAGGAAAGATGTTTCAAAAATCAAGAACGCCGGGGCTACCTACATGAGGGCCATGACGACACTCTTTCACGACATAATCCATAAGGAGATTGAGGTATATGTGGACGACGTCATCATTAATTCTCGGAAGAGTGCAAAGCATTTGAACGACTTAAAGATGTTCTTTGAACGATTGCATAGATACAGTTTGAAGTTGAATTCTGCAAAGTGTGAATTCGGAGTTCCCTCAAGAAAACTATTATGATTCATCATCAGCAGAAAAGGGATAGAGATGGATCCCTCAAAGATCAAGGCCATTCAAAACTTGCCTCCAACGAAAAATAAGAAGGACGTAATGAGCTTCCACAGAAGATTGAACTACATCAGCATGTTCAAAGCTCAGTCAAAAGTAATATGTGAGCCAATTTTTAAGTTGTTGAAGAAAGATGCCGCTACAAAGTGGACAAAGGAATGTTAGAAAGCTTTCGATAGAATCAAGGAGTATTTGTCGAGCCCGCCAGTGTTAGTTCCTCCTGAACCGGGGAAGACAAGAGGGGACTTTTAAGGACTTATTAACTCATTTCTTTCACTCATTTTTCAGACCAACAAAATCAGATTGAATCCCTGCAAATCCTTCCCAAAAATCCCACACAAACCCTAGGTAATTTCGGGTAATACGATGTGATTCTAGTGCAGAAAACCCCGGGCAACTTGCTAGTTTCTCTTTCTCCTTCATATAGCTGCGTTGGGGGACTGATTTTGGATGAAGAAGGACTAGGTTTTGTGGGTTCACTCAGTCCAAGGTAAATTTATACTTCTCCTTCCTCTATCTATGCTTCTACGAGTTGTAACTCGATCGTAAAGACTAAACCTAGCAATTTTCGAAAGAGTAGTATGTTGTTTGTTGATGCGTCATTGCTGGCTGGTGGTAAACTTATTTTATGTTTAATTCATGGCTGGTTTATAGGATAACATGCTTAATTATATATTGTTGGTTGTGTTTCTCGATTTGAAAGAAAAGACACGTTTTAGTAAACTGAAAAATCAGTTTTGAGTTGCTGAACTTGCGGGACTGTTTTGTGGGATGTTTCAAGTTGCTGTTTTGTTATCTCTTTTGCTACTGTTTTTATGGAGTTTGGGAGGAGAAAGGGTGTGTATAAAGACCACATGTTGGCAGGGTGGTTGGCTAGTCGTTCGTCGTTACATTTTCGAGTTATTTGACACTACTATGGTTGTCGTTTTGGTTATTGTGGGATGTTTTGTGGTATTTTGTGATGGATATAAGGTTGGAAAATGATGTATACATGTTGTTATTGTTGTGTTCTTATTGTCATTGGTTTTATGTCGAATTGGGAGGATGTAAAGATTATAGGGGAGATGCTACCCTTTTATTATAAAATAAGTTTGTCCTTCGTTGTGCGATAGTTGTACCTTCAGTAACTTAATGATATTATTGTTATCATTGTTGTAGATTAAGGTGCAACGAGACAAGTTCACCGTGGTTATAGGACAGATTGTGATAAGGTATGTTAAGACTAAACCCTTTCTTCATTTTGGCATGATCTCGTAACTACATATGTTTGTTAACGAGACATAAAGAGAAGTTCATACTCCTGAATTTATGTACATTATCCTAGTCTCATAAGTTATAGTATTCTCCCTTATCGGGTCTTTATATTCAGTTATGTATTGTCTTCTTCCAATCAAGAGAGTAGAGGGTCTCTCTCTCTCTCTCTCTCTCTCTATATATATATATATATATATATATATATATAGAGAGAGAGAGAGAGATTATTACAGTATTTTCACCACCATCGAGCTATATTCGGTGGGCAGGCCCCTATTGGGCAACCTATGATCAGATGGTAAGTTATATACCGAGCCTAATGTGGTCAAGGGCCTAAGAGCGAGCACAGAATAGCTGAGATATAGAGCCTAGTATGGCCGAGCGCCTATGACCGAGCCTAGCAGAGCAGTAAATGTACCGAGCATTATAAGGCCAGACATCTATTTTACTTACTATATTGAGAGAGTTGAGTCAGTATCAACAGGTAAGCATATCTTCAGATTATCTTTGACTCCCAGGTACTTTCAGTTATTATATTATCAATTTTGTTTTAGCTTTCAGATATTCTGTTGCCTTACATACTTGGTACATTATTTTGTACTGACGTCCCTTTTGCTGGGGACGCTGCATTTCATGCATGCAGGTCCTGATAGACAGCTGGATAGACCTTCACAGTAGACAGAGTCAAACATCAGCTTGGTTGGTAACCTCCACTTCCTCGGAGTTACCATGTCTAGACCTTGGAGTCCATTTTATATATACAGTTTTGATGGGTAGGTCGAGGCCCTGTCCCAGCCATGATACAGTTCAGTTATCTCTAGAGGCTTGTAGACAAGTCATGTGTATTTTGTATATCAGTATTGTGGCCTTATCAGCCCTGTGTACATGTTCAGTCCGGTACTACTGGTTGTAGAGTTTCATGGCGGCCTGGTCGGCCTACACAATTATGTATATGAGCTTTTGGGCATGTTTACCCCTCAGATGAGAAAGACGTTATTTTTAGATGATTCAGAATATGGCCTCATCGGCCTTGATTGGTATTGTCAGCTTGCAGGTAGGCCTCGTCGGTCTAAGTTGAGGGATACCCATCTAGAGTTCGCAGTTATAGAGTGGTACGCTCGGGCCGATTATGGTACCGGGTGTTGGCCATGCCTCCCCAGGTTTGGGGCGTGCAAACATATGTCCTGGTATCAGAGCAGTTCTATCCTAGGGAGTTTACAAGCTGTGTCTATTAGATCCTTGTTTATAGATGTGTTGTGTACCACATTATATGAACATGAAGTTACAAGGCATTTAGGAGTCTGTTACCCTTCTTTCAAATCTAAATCGTGCTACAGAGCTAAGTCATAAGAGTTCGAGCCAGGACTTATGTTTGCTAATGATATAGAGATGTTTCCAATTAGAAAAAATTACAACTAGCCAAAGGGCTAATACAACAACAGGTAATGGCACTAGTAGAGAGAGTATTCTTGACGATGTGGCGCTATTTGAGGCCCTATCAGATCATGCATACCAGATGTGCAAATTTTCTTCTTAAGACCCTAAGATGGGAATATCTAACACACCTCGTGAATAGCAGGCCGTGGGAGTATCAGAAGGTAAAAGTATAAGTATTAACAGGTAAAAGAAGCAAGGTGAAGAAGGAAACAAGGTACCCAGTTAGTGAAGATTGTCAGTATTTATAATTCAGTCAGAGAAATATAAATATTCTGTATTACTTTCAACAGTAATAAAGGTATGAATAATTGGCCACACACATCTCAGCTACACCCTATGAGAGCTAACATATATAGTTTAAGAGAAGGATGGAATATTAGGATCCATCTGGGGTTAGAGTAACCCACAATGGTGGATGGATTAATAGCGTTAGCTGACATTTCCGAAGGATGTTGCAAACGTGGTAAAAGTTCTCGTTGTGAGACACCGAGATGGTGCACTCTAGCATACTATAGTCAGATATGAGTACTAGGATGTTCAGAAAATTTAGAAGATAGCACTGGAATCCAAGAAGGGATAAATATTTACCTTAGTATGGCTCCCGTCCTAGTAAAGAGAGAGTGTTAGGCGACCCGAAGAGCTAGTGGATGGGGCAAAGGAAGCTAAAAGCGAATGAATGTTTTGTTGAATTTTTTAGAATAAAGTGATAGACATAAATATAAGCATGAGAATAAGAAGAGAGTAAATGAAGCATTATGAGTAAGATGTGATAAATGGGTGATAACGATAAAAACATAGGACAGGATGACAGAGTCTATAGTCAAGTGAAGGAAAAGACAAGAGGTGACAGGCCTTGAGACAATAAAAGAGTATAAGCCATAAAGTCATATCCTCATTTCGAGAAGGAAAGGTTAGACCCCAAAGTAATAAAAATTAGTATGGGCTACTGAACAAGATAAACTGAACATGAATTAGGGATCGAATGATTTGATAATAGTCCGCATCATGAGAATTTCAGAAATCGTGTTCCAGCAATAATAGAATGGACATCGGAAGAATAACCTTTAAAGGTCATTCAGGAAAACACTTCACTAAAGCAAGCACTGTGAGCAGCTTTAAGCTTAACGGACTAAGTGTGCTAGTTACACTAGGTGTCACCCTCATGCATAAGAAATTCAGTTATCCTTTGCACCGAAGGGTTACCGCAAGGCGAGTAAGAGTCAGTGAAGATGTGAAAAGACGACAAAGATGAAGAGTTAAAATATTTAAAGGTAAATCTTCATAGCATAAAATATTAGTACTCCCCTAAAAGGGGGAAGATGGTGTGATATGGTATTAAGTCGGAGTTAAGTAGTTCAGGTGACTATGGAATAGTAAAGGAAGAATGCGGTAAAGAGGTGAAAGGGATGAGAGTGCATTTATTCAAATCCTATAGATATGTTACGACCCCATAACATTATGCAAGCACGACGTTGGGGAGAGACAGTAAGGGTTCCCGGCCAGGATGTTTTTGATAAATAAGTGAGAATAGACACTTGATACATAAAGAGTCATTATGAGAGGTAAGTTAAGACAAAGTACCTAACCCAAGGGAGATTACGCGAAATATGGATGTGAGAATGGACCAATGAGTAGTTAGTAGTTGATTTAGGAAGAGTCTGGTTATGGCTAGACAAGAGGTCACAAATAAATTAACAGATTGTGCAAGATAAACATAGTGAACCCCATCATAGAGAATTCAGTCTCGCAGATACGAGGTCGAAATCCTGGAGAAGTATTCAGATAGGAGTTTGGATAGTTAAAGGTATCATATAAGTGTTACAGAAATAAAAAAAAGTGACACTGGGGAGACAATCAAAATTTCAATTCAGAAGTAACCCTTTGAGCACAAGGGCATAGATATATGTAACTAAAGATAATTATAAGAGAGAAAGAACATCAAAAATTCCATCGAGTATACAATGTAATAAACTCGTAGCTTTACAAGAGTCAGAGGGTCTGCCCTAAGTATTAACACGAAAGAAGTAAGGACCCATAAAAATTTAAACCAAAAACTCGGGGTTTCGTGGTGCCAAGATAGATTCCTGCGTTATTATAGTAGAAATTCTTCGGCCCATTAGTACTACGGACTGGGAGGAAAATGTTTCACAGAAGAATGCATTTCTACAGCCCATTATGCGGCCACATAACCACTCTGCGGACCGCATAATGGCCGTAGAGTGAAGTAGAAAATTGGCCAATTTTGAGGCCAGCTATGCGGCCCAATTATGCGATCGCATAATCGCTTTACGGGCCGCATACTGATCGCATATCTGCCTTGAACTTTTGCGAAGGGGAGTTTGGTGGTGAATTATGCCACCGCAGAACAGGTATGCAGATTGCATACTGGTCGCATACACAGTCAGCAAATTCAAGACCTAGAGGGCTATTTTTGCGGTGACTTTGCGGACCGCATAACCATTATGCGGTCGTATATCCAACTGAAGACCTGTGTCGGGGCCACTATTTTCTTAATTTAAAACCTGACCCCCATTCCGTTAAATCACCCCTTTAGACCAGTTTGAGCCCATTTTCTGATATTTTCTAGAGTGAAGGAGAGAGAGTTCTAGAGGGAGGGCCTAATTTCCATCAAATTGATCTTCGATCATCACTTTAAGCTTTGTAAATATTCAAGTAGGGCACTAAATTCTTCATCCTAAAAGGTAAGACTTCATCACCCCAGCTCTTAATTCCAAACATAGCTATAATGAGGTACTAGTGTCATACTTCATGGGGATGGGGTTGATTACATTGCATGCGTGTAAGATAAAAAGGGTGTAGGGAGAATGTAGGCTAAGAATGGAGATGAATGGGTTATGAAAGATGAAACCTCCAATGAAAAGAACCTTGAAACCTTAATACACACTTAGTATTTGATAAAATGTTCAAGTGGGCTAAAACCATGAATGTCTTCCTAATTGTGGTTCAACTTGTTATATTGCTAAAAATAGCTTGAGGTTGCTAAGAGTTTCGGATAATTGTAGAATCAAAGAAGCTCGATTGGGGTATGTATGGCTAACTCTCTTCTTCTTAGAATTGAACTCCTGCCGTCCGAATAATTGGTGTAAGTTCCTACCTGATCATACTAGAATTGTTTGCCTTAGTGTGTTGGGTTGAAAGATTCATGCTCCCTAATTGTTCTAGATGTTTACCATGTCATCATGCTATTTGAGAACATAATTATGATTTTCCAATCTCCTTCCCTTATGTGTGCAATGCCTTATGTGATGGTACTTATTGACATAAATGATGATATTATTTGAACGAATAAAAAGGGAAAGACTTGAATTGTAAAATGTGCCCAAGTGCCAAGAACTACTTAATAAATGAGGCTGTTTGTGCCATGTAATGAAAGATGGGAAAGAAATGTGCAGTGAGTGAACAGTTGAAAGAAGTTATGTCTCAAGTTAGATGGCTTAGCTGATCGGGCCGAAATCGGACGCCATGCTGTACACATGGTGTCATTTGTGCAGGAATTATTGATTTACATTGTGGATATGGATATGTCTCACTTGAGATGGCTTATCCGGTCAGGTCGAGACTGGACTCCGTGTAAAACATGGTGGCATTGTGAGTTGTGGCACTTGGCACTAAAGATTACTAACCTAAAAAGACAGAAAGATTAACTCGAAAAGTATGTGATCTTACTTGGTGTTTCTTTGTATTTGGTGAAGCACTTTTTGATTATTATGACTTTCTTCTCTTCGTTTGACTGTTCATTCTACTAAAATTGGTGTTTGCCCTTACATACTAGTACTATTCGACAATGCTAACGCCCATTTTTGCCGTGGGCACTACATCTTTAAATGGATGTAGGTGGTTCCATCGCAGATAGTGGTGCTCTCTTTCTCTCCTCACAGCAGTCTTGGTGAGCCCCATTTCTTCCAGGGGTCATGTAGTTCTTCTTTTCTATAAGTTTTCACATTTTAAGGTATAGCCAGGGCCTTGTTGCCGTCATTGTCATGTTGTTCTTTTCTACCTTTAGAGGCTCCGTAGACGTTTATGTGGGTCATGTATGAATGTCAGGGTGGTCACTAGATCAAGTTGTATTTTGAAAATCTTTTCCACTAAATTGTAAACTGTATGTACTTTTGGAAACTTAACTATGATATAATATATATAAGGAAAAATGAATTAGCAACATTTATAAACTTATATAACTAATCTCTCCCCTGTTTAACAAATGGTGATGCGTTCCCTTTTTGGATTATAAATGAGTCGGATAGGAAAGGTTTAATAGGCTTTCTCGACTGGGTTCACTCGGTTGAGCACCGGTCGCGTTCCCCGAGGTTGGGGCATGACAAACATGGTATCAGAGCATACGGTTTTAAAGTGTCCTAGGATGTCTCGGAGCCGTGTCTAGCAGAGCCCTTCTTATCGATGTGTTGTCGACCACATCTATAATTAGGGGGCTACTTGGACATTTAGGAATGATACCCTTCATTGTTGTTCTATATCGTGTGATAGAGCGGAATGTGAGGTTGTTTTCCTCTAACTCATGCATTGTTCTAACTTTCAGTAAATGGCACCTAAGAAGAGAGCGAGAATTGCCCAAGAAGCTAATGCCACCCCAGGAGTGGTTGTTGATCCCCTACTTGATAATGCGTGTGAGGATAATCCCCCTACTATCACACTGCCTGATTCGTCTACTCCAGAACAGACTACCCCAGTTCCTACACCTGCAAAGGGTTCCACAATCCCTCCCGCCGATATACCTGTTCCACCTCCAGCCCCAGCTCCCGGCCCCGGTATTTCTGATGGGGATCTTAGGGGAGCTATTCAGATGCTGACTCAGTTAGTAGCTTCCCAAGCTCAGAGGTCAAATGTTGCATGCACCTCATTTAGCTTGCAAGGAGATTCTTCCGCTTCCATGATAAACCGGTTCCTTCAGTTAGACCCTCCAGTGTTCACAGGTACTGATCCCGGGGCAGACCCTCAGGATTTCATTAATAAGATGCATAAGACTCTCTGAGTTATGTATGCTACGGAGAAAGAGGAAGTAGAGTTGGCCTCCTATCATCTGAAAGGGGTGGCATATTCCTGGTTTGAGATGCGGGAGGATTCCGGTGAGGAGGGGAGCCCTCCGGCGAGATGGAGTGAGTTCGCGGATGCCTTCATAGACCATTTCTTGCCTGCCGAGACTATGGCAGCCCGTGCTGTGGAGTTTGAGAGCCTTAAATAGGGTAGTAAGAGTGTGTGGGAGTATCACATGGAGTTCGTGCGCCTGTCAAAGTATGCTGTTCATACGATGCCGACTATAGAGGCTAGGGTGCATCGATTTGTGCAGGGACTTAGCCCTTTAGTTATTAATGAGGCTTCCACAGTTGCTCTAAATTTTGACATGAACTATGGAAAGATGGTGGCGTTTTCCCAAGCTACGGAGGCTCGAGAGTTAAAGCTCATGATGGAACGGGAAAGTAGTAGTAGGGCCCGATCAGCGGGCTACCTTGGGGATTCATTCGGAGGTGGGAGATCAGCTTTTCGGGGAGGATCATCAGGGCCGTCCCAGTCTTATGCTCAGTCTTCAGCTAGTGCCCCGCCATCAGAACACGGTCAGTAGCAGGGGAGTCACTTTAGGCCTGGTTAGGGCAGCAGTGGGTCCCACCATCAGGGCCGATCAGGAGGCAGATTCCAGCAGCAAAGGGCCCCATGCCCTAAGTGTGGGGGATACATTCGAGAGTCTGCTACCTGGAGATGCCAGTATGTTACGGATGCAGAATGAGAGACTATATTCAGAGGGAGTGTCGTGTATCCCGTCAGGGTGTAGGAAGGAGCACAACCCGGTCATCTACTCCTAAAACAGCTACATCTTCAGCACCCCCTCCAGCTCGAGGCTCTCCAGCACCCACAGGGAGTTGTGCAGATAGGGGTGGTGCACAGAGTTCGGGAGGACCCAGCCGGTTCTATGCTATGAGTGGTCGACAGAGTGTAGAGGCTTCCCTAGATGTCGTCACAGGTATATTGACTGTTCAATCTCATGATCTGTATGCCCTTATTGATCCCGAATCTGCTTTGTCCTATGTTACTCCATATGTTAATACGAGCTTTGGGATAGAACCGGAACAACTTCATGAGCCGTTCTATGTATCTACTCCAGTTGGCGAGTCTATTACGGCCGCACGGGTTTATAGAGATTGTGTTGTCACGGTGCATGGTCGGGATACCATGGCTGATCTCATTGAACTAGGGATGATTGATTTTGATGTAATAATGGGAATGGACTAGCTTTATTTATGTTTTTCCAAACTCGACTGCCAAACCAGAATTATGAGGCTTGAGTTTCTTAACGAGCCACCTGTTGAGTGGGACGGGAATAATGTTACGCCAAAAGGTAGGTTTATTTCTTACCTTAAGGCCACAAAGATGATTAGGAAGGGGTGTATTTATAATTTGTTCCGAGTTACGGACACCACTGTTGAGGTGCCTACCCTTGAATCTGTACCAATTGTGAATGAATTCCTCGATGTATTTCCGAATGAGCTCCCTTGAATTCTTCCAGACAGGGAGATTGATTTTGGGATTGATGTGATGCTAGGCATGCAACCTATATCCATTCCACCTTATAGAATGGCGCCGACAGAATTAAAAGAGCTAAAGGAAAACCTAAGGGATTTGCTAGGGAAAGGTTTCATCCGACCGAGTGTGTCGCCTTTGGGCGCACCGGTTCTCTTTGTCAGAAAGAACGATGGATCGCGGCGAATATGTATTATAGTACTGAAAACTTGGATTGAACGGTACCCTACGGACTGGGTGGAAAATGCTTCACAGAAGAATGCGTTTCTGCGGCCCATTATGCGGCCGCATAACCACTCTGTGGACCGCATAATGGCCATAGAGTGAAGCAGAAAATTGGCCAATTTTGAGGCCAGTTATGCGGCCTAATTATGCGATCGCATAATCACTTTGCGGGCCGTATACTGATTGCATATCTGCCTTGAACGTTTGCGAAGGTGAGTTCTACGGTGCATTATGCGACCGCAGAATAGGTATGCAGACTGCATACTGGCCGCATACACAGTCAGAAAATTCAAGCCCTTGATGGCTATTTCT
This sequence comes from Nicotiana otophora, assembly GCA_000715115.1. Lineage (NCBI taxonomy): Eukaryota > Viridiplantae > Streptophyta > Magnoliopsida > Solanales > Solanaceae > Nicotiana > Nicotiana otophora. Next base: position 27,581 of record AWOL01S0000260.1, on the reverse strand, counting down.
GTGGTCACTTTGCGGACCACAGACCTGTGTTAGGGCACCCAAGTTCTTAATATCAAAACCCGACCCCCATTCCGTTAAAACACCCCTTTAGACAATTTGAGCCCATTTTCTGATATTTTCTAGAGTGAAGGCGAGAGAGTTCTAGAGGGAGGGCCTAATTTTCATCAAATTAATCTTCAATCATCACTTAAAGCTTTGGAAATATTCAAGTAGAGCACCAAATTCTTCATCCTAAAAGGTAAGACTTCATCACCCTAGCTCTTAAATTTAAACATAGCTATAATGGGGTACTAGTGTGATACTTCATGGGGATGGGGGTGATTACATTGCATGCATGTAAGATAAAAAGGGTGTAGGGAGAATGTAGGCTAAGAATGAAGATGAATGGGTTATGAAAGATGAAACCTCCCATGAAAAGAACCTTGAAACCTTAATACACACTTAGTATTTGATAAAATGTTTAAGTGGGCTAAAACCATGAATGTCTTCCTAATTTTGGTTCAACTTGTTATATTGCTAAAAATAGATTGAGGTTGCTAAGAGTTCTGGATAATTGTAGAATCAAAGAAGCTCGATTGAGGTATGTATGGCTAAATCTCTTCTTCTTAGAATCGAACTCCTGGCGTCCGAATAATTGGTGTAAGTTCTGACTTGATCATACTAGAATTGTTTGCCTTATTGAAAGATTCATGCTCCCTAATTGTTCTAGATGTTTACCATGTCATCATGCTATTTGAGAATGTAATTATGATTTTCGAAGCTCCTTCCCTTATGTGTACAATGCCTTATGTGATGGTACTTATCGACATGAATGATGATGTTATTTGAACGAATAAAAAGGGAAAGACTTGAATTGTAAAATGTGCCCAAGTGCCAAGAACGACTTGATAAATGAGGCTGTTTGTGCCATATAATGAAAGATGGGAAAGAAATGTGAATTGAGTGAACAGTTGAAAGAGGTTATGTCTCAAGTCAGATGTCTTAGCTGATTGGGCCGAGATCGTATGCCATGCTTTACACATGGTGGAATTGGTGTTGGAATTATTGATTTACATTGTGGATATGAATATGTCTTACTTGAGATGGCATAGCCGGTCAGGCCGAGACAGGAATCCGTGTAAAAACAATGGTGGCATTGTGAGTTGTGGCACTTGGCACTAAAGATTACTAACCTAAAAAGATGGAAAGATTAACTCGGAAAGTATGTGATCCATACTTGGTGTTTCTTTGTATTTTGTGAAGCACTCTTTGATTATTATGACTGTCTTCTTTTTGTTTCACTGTTCATTATACTAAGATTGGTGTTTGCCCTTACATACTAGTACTATTCGACAATGCTAACTCCCCTTTTTGCCGTGGGCACTACATATTTAAATGGATGTAGGTGGTTCCATCACAGATAGCGCCGATCACAGATAGTGGTGCTATCTTTCTCTCCGCACAGCAGTCTTGGTGAACCCTATTTCTTCCAGGGGTCATATAGTTCTTCTTTTGTATAAGTTTTCACATTTTGAGGTATAGCCGGAGCCTTGCTGTTGTCATTGTCATGTTGGTCTTTTGTACCTTTAAAGGCTTCGTAGACGTTTATGTGGGTCATATATGAATGTCGGGGTGGTCACTGGATCAAGTTGTATTTTGAAAATCTTTTCCACTAAATTGTAAACCGTATGTACTTTTGGAAACTTAACTATGACATAATACATATAAGGAAAAATAAAGTAGCAACATTTATATATTTATATAACTGATCTCTCTCCTGTTTAAAAAATGGTGATGCGTTCCCTTTTTGGATTATGAATGAGTTGGGTAGGAAAGGTTTAATAGGCTTGCTCGACCGAGTTCACTAGGTTGAGCGCCTGTCACGTTCCCCGAGGTTGGGGTGTGACAAAGTTGCTATCAGAGCATAAGGTTTTAAAGTGTCCTAGGATGTCTCGGAGCCGTGTCTAGCAGAGCCCTTCTTATCGGTGTGTTGTCGACTACATCTATAATTATGGGGCTATTTGGACATTTGGGAATGATACCCTTCATTGTTGTTCTATATTGTGCGATAGAGCGGAATGTGAGGTTGTTTTCCTCTAACTCGTGCATTGTTCTAACTTTCAGTAAGTGGTACCTAAGAAGACAACGAGAATTGTCCAAGAAGCCAATGCCACCCCAAGAGTGGCTGTTGATCCCCTACTTGATAATGAGGGTGAGGATAATCCCCCTACTATCACACTTCCAGATTCGTCTACTCCAGAACAGACTACCCTAGTTCCTACACCCTCGGAGGGTGCCACAATCCCTCCCGCAGATATACCTGTTCCACCTCCAGCCCCAGCTCCCGGTCCCGGTATTTCTGATGGGGATCTTAGGGGAGATATTCAGATGCTGACTCAGTTAGTAGCTTCCCAAGCTCAGAGGTCAAATGTTGCATGCACCTCATTTAGCTTGCAAGGAGATTCTTCCGCTTCCATGATAAACCGGTTCCTTCAGTTAGACCCTCCAGTGTTCACAGGTACTGATCCCGGGGCAGACCCTCAGGATTTCATTGATAAGATGCATAAGACTCTCTGAGTTATACATGCTATAGAGACAGAGGGAGTAGAGTTGGCCTCCTATCATCTGAAAGTGGTGGCATATTCCTGGTTTGAGATGTGGGAGGATTCCGGTTAGGAGGGGAGCCCTCCGGCGAGATGGAGTGAGTTCGCGGATGCCTTTATAGACCATTTCTTGCCTGCCGAGACTATGGCAGCCCGTACTGTGGAGTTTGAGACCCTTAAACAGGGTAGTAAGAGTGTATGGGAGTATCACATGGAGTTCGTGCACCTGTCAAAGTATGTTGTTCATATGATGCCGACTATGGAGGCCATGGTGCGTCGATTTGTGCAGGGCCTTAGCCCTTTGGTTATTAATGAGGCTGCCACAGCTGCTCTAAATTTTGACATGAACTATGGAAAGATGGTGGAGTTTTCCCAAGCTACGGAGGCTCGAGAGTTAAAGCTCATGATGGAACGGGAAAGTAGTAGTAGGGCCCGATCAGCGGGCTACCTTGGGGATTCATTCGGAGGTGGGAGATCAGCTTTTCGGGGAGGATCATCAGGGCCGTCCCAGTCTTATGCTCAGTCTTCAGCTAGTGCCCCGCCATCAGAACACGGTCAGTAGCAGGGGAGTCACTTTAGGCCTGGTTAGGGCAGCAGTGGGTCCCACCATCAGGGCCGATCAGGAGGCAGATTCAAGTAGCAAAGGGCCCCATGCCCTAAGTATGGGAGGATACATTCGGGGCCAGTATGTTACGAATGCAGAATGAGAGGCCATATTCAGAGGGAGTGTCGTGCATCCCGTCAGGGTGCAGGCAGGGGTACAACTTAGTCATCTAGTCCTACAACTGCTACATCTTCAGCACTCCCTCCAGCTCGAGGCTCTCCAGCACCCACAGGGTGTGGTGCAGCTAGGGGTGGTGCACATAGTTCGGGAGGACCCTGCCGGTTCTATGCTATGAGTGGTCGACAGAGTGCAGAGGCTTCCCCAGATTTCGTCACAGGGATATTGACTGTTCAATCTCATGATGTGTATGCCCTTATTGATCTCGGATCTTCTTTGTCCTATGTTACTCCTTATGTTGCTACGAGCTTCGGGATAGAACCGGAATAGCTTCATGAGCCGTTCTCTACATCTACTCCGGTTGGTGAGTCTATTATGGCCGCGTGGGTTTATAGAGATTATGTTGTCACGGTGCATGGTCGGGATACCATGGATGATCTCATTGAATCGGGGATGATTGATTTTGATGTAATAATGGGAATGGACTGGTTTTATTCATGTTTTTCCAAACTCGACTGCCGAACCAGAATTATGAGGCTTGAGTTTCCTTACGAGCCATTTGTTGAGTGGGAGGGGAATAATGTTATGCCAAAAGGTAGGTTTATTTCTTACCCTAAGGCCACGAAGATGATCAGGAAGGGGTGTATTTATCATTTGGTCCGAGTTACGGACACCACTGTTGAGGTGCCTACCCTTGAATCTGTATCAATTGTGAATGAATTCCCCGATGTCTTTCCAGATGAGCTCCCTGGAATTAAACAGGGAGATTGATTTTGGGATTGATGTTGTGCCAGGCACGCAGCCTATATCCATTCCACCTTATAGAATGGCGTCGGCAGAATTAAAAGAGCTAAAGGAACAACTAAGGGATTTGCTAGAGAAAGGTTTCTGACCTTTGCCTACTTTTGTTCCACAATTCTCTTGATTTCAAAACACAACACATGACTATCATAAAACAAAAATAACTCATAACATAACCTCCTTATCATGTTGGACACCCTAGTCTCACCCCAAAAGTACATGTTATAACATTCCCAACTTGTCGACTATCGACGAAACTTATTTTCTTCAATTCGTTTAGCTTCAAATCCTTTCAACCATCTTGGTACCTGCAGTTCATGAGCTTAGGTATTTGTAATGTCCAAGCTAACATGATTAAATTACTTTTAAGCTTACATCAATTGACTTGTGACATACCTTTACGTACAAAAACATTGGGTTAACATTATTTCCCCCTTTGGAACATTTGTCCTCGAATGTTGACTGATGCGCTTTTCAGTCTCATAATAGCTCTTGCGAATACTTTAGTATTGTCCTTGCCATCTAGGCAACTGTTCTGTGAATAAATCTAATGACAAGGGCATTCCTCCCTTTAGGCCTCTTTCTCACACCGTGACTTGTGGTCGGAATTCTTCCAATCTCGTAACCGATGCTACCTTCAGTCATGCAGCATGTACGACTCCGTCCTTGTATGTGCGCCTATGCGAATCTTCTCTCCTTTTCCCTCCAGCTTTTAGCCAATCTCTAGGCCTCAGTTTGTGAACATATACAGAACAAGTTGTCCCTCTGGGCATCTATGAGTGTACTGAAGTTCTTCGCTCGATACTTTGTCGAACTTACGACTATTGCTATATCTTGTTTCATAGCCTCGGTTATTTATCCTTATGGCTTTACTGCATCTAGGTAGGTCATACTATACTATAACACATACTTCGGTTTTATTATTACCGAGGTCTGCTACCCCCTTCCTCATTACTGTTCATTTTAAGAATGACAGCCTAATCTCATCTCATACTTTGGAACATCCATCCATCTATTATTGATTCAACTTAATGTTTATCTATAATGTACCATTGATAACTAGAAACCTCTGACGTAATACATTATCACTATTAGTCATGTCTTATCGAGGAACATCTGAAGTTACTTGCTTGATCCACCTAGGGATGATACAATACTTCAATAATCGTATTTCGTAGCATCCCAATGCGATTCATCTTATGGGGGTATTCTAATGCTGTGAAATTCATGAAATCCCTTTTCTTTAAATCATTACTCAATCAAAGGCCTAAACGTCAATCTCTTATAATTTATCACAATTACACTCTTATTCTACTACCAGGGTAGCATTCTAACTTTTCTAAATGCCCCTAGTCTTAAACTCCTCCGAGTTCATTCAGGCTATAGTGAGCTTTTTATAACTTACGGAAACCATCAACTCTCTTATTTTTATAGGTTTAATCCCGAGGACTTACCTATTCTTGCAACTTCTTACTCACCTTTTCTTATCTTTATTCCTGTATACCTAAACACTTGTCGCCCTATCATACGTCAGCTTGTGACCTACACATATCTATTTATACTACTCGCAACCTTCCTTTAACTTGCTAGAACCATAGATTTCATTGTTATTCTGGAACCTCAAGCGAGACGGCACGTCATCTCTAACTCTTCTTTACTCTCTTAACTAGACCTCTTGGTACCAAGAAATCATAGGCGGGAAGATATGCTACTGACGACACCACTATCATTTTTTGATACTGAATCACGGCGCTTCTAACCATATATCTAAAGTCTGGACTATTCACAACCTTCTGCACTTCAGTATCTCGTACCTTCTTTAGCTTTACTTTTCTTATATTTAACTCTCGCATTGTATCTTTTGTCGCTTTCATAACCTCCCTTCCATATAGGTGAAATTCACATCCACACCTTAAAGCTCTACTATAATACATGCACCTCCAGTGCATACACATTCTGGCGAGAGCTTCATACTGACTTCTTATGAGGTTGGTACTCTTCTAATTGGCTTTATTGTAGAGCTGTTATAGAATATGGCCGTTGTACTATCTCACTTGTACCTCTGATATTAAGAGTGATTCTGCAATGTTCTGAATCATAATTTCTATAATTATCTGGGTCTATTAATCAGACTCCTGATTTACTTAGCTTATGTTACTCTTTAGTTTGCTCTTCTCTCTCAGCCTTTAAGTAATCTTAAGCTATTTTCTAATATGCGGCTCAGGGTATTAGTTATTAATTTAGCCTTTTGTGGATGCTATGGAAAATTCGTGTTATATCCTTCTAACAGTTCAAGACTTTGTCTGTGACGTAGACTCAATTCTTTCTTTTAACTAATATTGGAGCCTCATATAGCTATATGAATGTCAACATATATGCTGCATGGATAACTCTCTGAAATCTTAAGTGCGTTCACAACGTAACTAACTCTGGGTCATAGATATAGTAATTCCTTTCATCCCTTCTCAGTTATCTTTAAATGTAAGAAATTACTTTTTCTGGTCGTTCTGCCACTTGTTGAATGAATACATGGCTAATATTAGTGCCCACACATACAGGATTTCATGTAACTCATATGATCTTGAATATTACTTTTGATTTTACTTCCCGTTCATCAGTCACGATAGGTGCCACTTACTTATGGAGTGCATCCAATGATGTTATGAGACTGTTGTTACAAGACCATTTGTGCTTCAAGTTACTATGCTTAGGTTGAAGCCTTCTTCCTTATTTACGCAACAAGTCATTTGTCATGCCCCAACCTCGGGAGCGCGACCGGCGCTCAACCGAGTAAACCCGATCGAGCAAGCCTATTAAACCTTTCCTACCCGACTCATTCATAATCCAAAAAGGGAACGCATCACCATTTGTTAAATAGGGGAGAGATCAGTTATATAAATATATAAATGTTGCTAGTTCATTTTTCCTTATATACATTATGTCATAGTTAAGTTTCCAAAAGCACATGCGGTTTACAATTTAGTGGAAAAGAGTTTCAAAATACAACTTAATCCAATGACCACCCCGACATTCATACATGACCCACATAAATGTCTACGGAGCCTCTAAAGGTACAAAAGACCAACTTGACAATGATGGCAACTAGGCCCCGGCTATACCTCAAAATGTGAAGATTTATACAAAAGATGAACTACATGACCCCTGGAAGAAATGGGGCTCAACAAGACTGTTGTGAGGAGAGAAAGAGAGCACCACTATCTGCGATCGACGCTATCTGCTATGAAACCACCTACATCCATTCAAAGATGTAGCGCCCCCGGCAAAAAGGGGCGTTAGCAATGTCGAATAGCACTAGTATGTAAGGGCAAACACCAATCTTTGTAGAATGAACAGTGAAACGAAGAGAAGAAAGTCATAATAATAAAAACGTGCTTCACAAAATACAAATAAACACCAAGTAAGGATCACATACTTTTCGAATTAATCTTTCCGTCTTTTTAGGTTAGTAATCTTTAGTGCCACAACTTACAATGCCACCGTTATGTTACACGTAGTCCGGTCTCGGCCCGATCGGCTAAGCCATCTCAAGTGAGACATATCCATATCCACAATGTAAATCAATAATTCTAACCCAAATGCAACCATGTGTACATCATGGCGTCCGATCTCGACCCGATCGGCTAAGCCATCTCAAGTGAGACATATCCATATCCACAATGTAAATCAATAATTCTAACCCAAATGCAACCATGTGTACATCATGGCGTCCGATCTCGACCCGATCGGCTAAGCCATCTGACTTGAGACATAACCTCTTTCAACTGTTCACTCAATTCACATTTCTTTCCTATGTTTCATTACATGGCACAAACAACCTCATTTATTAAGTAGTTCTTGGCACTTGGGTACATTTTACAATTCAAGTCTTTCCTTTTTATTCGTTCAAATAAACATCATCATTCATGTCGATAAGTACCATCACATAAGGCATTGCACATATAAGGGAAGGATCTTGAAAAATCATAATTACGTTCTCAAATAGCATGATGACATGGTAAATATCTAGAACAATTAGGGAGCATGAATCTTTCAACCCAACACACTAAGGCAAACAATTCTAGTATGATCAAGTCGGAACTTACATTAATTATTCGGACGACAGGAGTTCGATTCTAAGAAGAAGAGAGTTAGCCATACATACCTCAATCGAGCTTCTTTGATTCTACAATTCTCCGGAACTATTAGCAACCTTAATCTATTTTTAGCAATATAACAAGTTGAACAAAAATTAAGAAGACATTCATGGTTTTAGCCCACTTGAACATTTTATCAAATACTAAGTGTGTATTAAGGTTTCAAGGTTCTTTTCATGGGAGGTTTCATCTTTCATAACCCATTCATCTCCATTCTTAGCCTACATTCTCCCTACACCCTTTTTATCTTACATGCATGCAATGTAATCACCCCCATCCCCATGAAGTATCACACTAGTACCCCATTATAGCTATATTTGGAATTAAGAGCTGGGGTGATGAAGTCTTGCCTTTTAGGATGAAGAATTTGGTTCCGTACTTGAATATTTCCAAAGCTTTAAGTGATGATTGAAGATCAATTTGATGAAAATTAGGCCCTCCCTCTAGAACTCTCTCTCTCTAGAAAATATTAGAAAATGAGCTCAAACTGGTCTAAAAGGGTGTTTTAACGGAATGGGGGTCGGGTTTTAAATTAAGAAAATGGGTGCCCTGACACAAGTCTGTAGTCGCATATGTGACCGCATAATGGTTATGCGGTCCGCAAAGTGACCGCAGAAATAGCCCTCAGGGGTTTGAATTTTCTGACTGTGTATGCGACCAGTATGCGGTCCGCATACCTGTTTTGTGGTCACATAATGCACCACAAAACTCCCCTTCACAAAAGTTCAAGGCAGATATGCGATCAGTATGCGGCCCGCAAAGCAATTATGCGATCACATAATTGGGCCGCATAACTGGCCTCAAAATTGGCCAATTTTCTGCTTCACTCTGCGGCCATTATGCGGTCCGCAGAGTGGTTATGTGGCCGCATAATGGGCCGCAAAAATGCGTTCTTGTGTGAAACATTTTCCTCCCAGTCCGTAGGGTACCGTTCAATCCAAAAAGTCCGAACCGCAGCGAGCAACGCAGGAATCTATCTTGGCACCAAGAAACCCCGAGTTTTTGGTTTAATTTTTTACGAATCCTTACATCCTCCCCCACTTAAGATCATTCATCCTCGAATGATTATCAAGGTTCGCTTAACACAGTTTCAGTTATACCATATACTATCAGCACCAAATTTGTCTAACTTCCTAATTTTCTAAAAATGCTTGTCAGAGTTTCCTTTGTATTTAGGCCTATCCACCTGCCAGAAAGCCCTCGAAACATACCTTAGCAACATATATAGGATTAAATGACACAACATAATGAAAAAAATAACACCAACCGAAGCCTCATAAGGGGCATCTAACTAGAAAGGAGTGTCTTTATTATAGCCGAACAAGTGATAGAAAATTTAGGGGGGGACAACTTTATAGAGCTATTACATGGCTATTCAAATAAATGAGGGTACTTCTTTTTCATTTCATTCTCGGCTTCCCAAGTAGCTTCTTTGACTTGTTGGTTTCGCCATAATTTACGGATGCAATTTCTTTGTTCCTCAACATTCGAACCTGTCTATCAAGGATAGCAACCGGAATCTCTTCATATGATAATTTTCACTAACCTCGATGGTCGCAACCGGCACAATAGCGGTCAGATCTCCAACTACCTTCCTCAACATGGACACATGGAATACTGGGTGTACTAATGACATCTCAGGTGGTAGCTCAAGCCTTTACACCACCTGACCTATCCTTTGAATGATTTAATACGGCCCGACATACCTCGGACTTAATTTCCCTTTCCTTCCAAACCGTATGATCCCTTTCATGCGAGATACCTTCAAGAACACCCAATCATCTTCCTTGAACTCTAAGTCTCTGCGACGAACATCCGAATAGGATTTTTGACGACTCTGAGCAGTTTTCAACCGCTCTTTTATGATCTTAACCTTTTCCATATCCTGATGCACAAGGTCTGGTCCTATTAGTTTAGCTTCTCCAACCTCGAACCACCCAATCGGCGATCCACATCTTCTACCACACAAGGCCTCAAACAGCGCCATCTGAATACTTGCATGGAAGCTGTTGTTATAAGCAAATTCTATGAGCGGCAAATGATCATCCCAGCTACCCTTCAAGTCAAGCACACAAGCACGCAACATGCCCTCAAGCGTTTGAATAGTCCGCTCTGCTATCCCATCAGTCTGTGGATGGAAAGTCGTGCTAAGATTTACCTGCGTACCCAAACCTTGCTGAAATTGCTTCCAGAAATTAGCTTTGAACTGGGCCCCTCGATCATAAATGATGGAAACTGGAGTGCCATGAAGCCTGACTATCTCCTTGATATACAATTGAGCATATTGTTCCGCAGTGTCGGTGGATTTAACCGGCAAGAAGTGAGCTGATTTCGTGAGTCGGTCCACGATCACCCAAATTGAGTCAAACTTACGCGAAGTGCGCGGTAACCCTACCACAAAATCCATATTGATCATTTCCCATTTCTACATTGGAATTTCTATACTCTGTCTAACCCACTGGGCCTTTGATGCTCATCCTTCACCTATTGACAGTTTGAACATTTTGCTACAAAGTCCGCCACATCCTTCTTCATGTCACTCCACCAGTAAACTTCCTTGAGGTCATGATACATTTTCGTAGAACCCGGGTGCACAGAATATCTAGAAGTATGAGCTTCTGCCATGATCCTTTCCCGAAGACCATCTACGTTTGGAACACATAGTCGTCCTTGGTACCGTAATGTACCGTTATCCATGCCAAGAGAAAAATCCGTAGTCTTATGTTTATGAATACCTTCCTTCAGCTGCACCAACACTGGATCATTTGTTTGATCCCGACCGAGTGTGTCACCTTAGGGCGCACCGGTTCTCTTTGTCAGAAAGAAAGATGGATCTCTACGGATGTGTATTGATTATCCGCAACTCAACAAAGTCACAATATAAAAGAAATACCCATTGCCTAGAATAGATGATTTGTTAGATCAATTACAAGGTGCTAAGTTCTTCTCCAAAATTGATTTGCGGTCCGGGTACCATCAATTGAAGGTAAGGGAGCAGGATATTCCAAAAACATCTTTCAGAACCCGGTATGGGAACTTTTAATTTTTGGTAATGTCTTTCGGGCTAACAAATGCCCCGGCAGCTTTCATGGATCTTATGAGACGAGTCTTCAAGACCTTTCTTGACTCCTTTGTGATAGTATTCATTGACGACATCCTTGTATATTCACGAAGTCGAGAGGATCACGCCGACCACCTCATGGCAGTTCTGCAGACTCTTCATCAACACCAATTGTATGCAAAGTTCTCGAAATGTGAATTTTGGCTTGAATCTGTTACATTCCTGGGTCATATCATCTCCGGAGAAGGAATTAAGGTTGATCCTCAAACGATTGCAGCGGTGAAGGATTGGCCTAGACCTACTACTCCAACAGAGATTCACAGTTTCTTGGGTTTGGCCGGGTATTATAGGAGGTTCGTGGAAGGGTTCTCCACTCTTGCCTCTCCATTGACTAAATTGATGTAGAAGGCGGTTAAGTTCCAGTGGTCCGATGCTTGTGAAAGGAGCTTCCAAGAATTGAAATCAAGATTGACTTCGGCATCGGTATTGACCCTTCCAGAGGGTACTGAGGGGTTTTTGGTGTATTGCGATGCTTCAAGGATCGGTCTTGGGTGTGTATAAATGCAACATGGTAAGGTTATAGCATATGCTTCAAGGAAACTTAAGAATCATGAAAAGAACTATCCAACTCATGACTTAGAGCTTGCGACAATGGTTTTTGCATTAAAAATCTGCCGTCATTGTTTGTATAGAGTCCATGTAGATGTATTCACGGACCACAAGAGTCTTCAATACATTTTTAAGCAAAGAGAATTGAGCTTAAGGCAGAGAAGGTGGCTTGAGTTGCTCAAAGATTATGACATCGACATTTTGTATCATCCGGGGAAAGCTAATGTGGTGGCGGATGCTCTTAGTCAGAAATCTATGGGTAGTTTGGCTCACTTGGAGGCATGTCAAAGGCCCTTGGCCCGGGAGGTTCACCAATTGGCCAGTTTGGGAGTTCGTCTTGCGGACTTTAATAAAGGGGGAGTATTGTGCGAAATAGGGCGGAATCATCGCTTGTGGTGGAAGTCAAGGAGAAACAATACAATATAGGGTCTGAGCATTTTTTCTAGTGTACTTGGAATTGCGGGATGATCCACCTAGAAAATTGAAGATCTACGATTCTAGTTTCCAACGGATTAAATCGTTCATTGATACGACATTGGAGTAGATAGATATTTGCGTTTTCACGAGACTGTGCAGACTAGTAGGTGACAAGTACGTGCATCATCTACTTGCCAAAAGGAGATGCCTCAATTAAAAGCTCCTAAAGTAACTAGAGAGGGGCGGCCAAGAGAGGAATTTTAAGGAATTATTAACTCATTTCTTTCATTCATTTTTGAGACCTACAAAAATTAGATTGAACCCCTGCAACTTCTCCCCAAAAATCCTACACAAACCTTAGGTAATTTCGGGTGATACAATGTGATTCTAGTGCAGAAAACCCAAGGCAACTTGCTAGTTTCTCTTTCTCCTTCATGTAGCTGCGTTGGGGGACTGATTTTGGATGAAGAAGGACTAGGTTTCATGGTTTCTATGCATTGCAAGGTAAATGTATGCTTCTCCTTCCATTATCTATGCTTCTACGAGTTGTAACTCGATCGTAAAGACTAGACCTAGCGAGTTTCGAAAGAGTGGTATGTTGTTTATTGTTGTGTCACTGTTGGCTGGTTGTGAACTTATTTTAAGTTGAGTTCATGGCTGGTTTATAGGATAAGAGGCTTAATCATGTATTGTTGGTTGTGTTGCTCGATTTGAAAGAAAAGACAAGTCGAAACGTGTTTTAGTAAACTGGAAAATCAGTTTTGAGTTGCTGAACTTGTGGGACTGTTTTGTGGGCCATTTCGTGTTGCTTTTGGGTTGTCTCTTTTGCTACTATTTTTATGGAGTTTGGGAGGAGAAAGGGTGTTTAGAAACACCACATAATGGCAGGGTGGTTGGCTGGTCATTCGTCATTACATTTTTGTGTTGTTTGACACTACTATAGTTGTCGTTTTGGTTATTGTGGGCTATTCTGTGATGGATATAAGGTTGGAAAATGAAGTATACATGTTGTTATTGTTATGTTCTTGGTGTTGTGTCGAATCGGGAGGTTGTAAAGATTATAGGGGATATGCTGCCCGATTTATTATAATATAAGCTTGTCCTTTGTTGTGCGATAGTTGTACCTTCCGTAACTTGATAATAGTATAGTATTGCTATTATTGTTGTAGATTAAGGTGGAATGAGACGAGTTCAATGTGATTACTGGACAGATTGTGATAAGATATGTTAAGGCTAAACCCTTCCTTCATTTTGGCATGATCTCGTAACTACATGTGTTTGATAACGAGATATAAAGAGAAGTTCATACTCCTAGATTTATGTACATTATCTTAGTCTCATAAGTTACAATATTCTCCATCATCGCGACTTTATATTCAGTTATGTATTGTCTTCTTCCACTCAAGAGAGTAGAGGGTCTATATATATGTGTGTATATATATATATATATATATATATATATATATATATAGAGAGAGAGAGAGAGAGAGAGAGAGAGAGAGAGAGTATTACAGTATTTTCACCACCATCAAGCTATAATCGGTGGGCAGGCCCCTATTGGGCAACCTCTGATCAAATGATAAGTTATATACCGAGCCTACTATGGTCGAGGGCCTAAGAGAGAGCACATAATGGCCGAGATACATAGCCTATTATGGCCGAGCACCTAGGAGCGAGCCTAGCAGAGCAGTACACATACCGAGCCTTATAGGGCCAGACATCTATTTTACTTACTATATTGAGAGAGTTGTGTCAGTATCAGCAGGTAAGCATATCTTCCGATTATTGTTTACTCCCATTTATTTTAAGTTATTATATTATCAGTTCAATATCATCTTTCGGTTATTCTATTGCCTTACATACTCGGTACATTATTTTGTACTTACGTCCTTTTTGCTGGGGACACTACATTTCATGCATGAAGGTCCTGATAGATAGTTGGATAGACCTTCCCAATAGACAGAGTCAAACATCGGCTTGGTTGGTAAGCTCCACTTCCTCGGAGTTACCAAGTCTAGACCTTAGAGTCCATTTTATATATACATGTTTGATGGGTAGGTCGAGGTCCTGTCCGACCATGATACAATTTAGTTATCTCTAGAGGCTACGAGTCCTGTGTATTTTGTATATCAGTATCATGGCCTTGCCAGCCCTGTGTGTTTGTTCGGTCTAGTACTGCAGGTTGTAGACTGTCATGGCAACCTTGTCAGCCCACAGAATTATGTATATGAGCTTTTGGGTATGTTTACCCTTCAGATAAGAGAGACGTTATTTTTAGATGATTCAGAATATGGCCTCATTGGACTTTATTGGTATTGTCAGCTTGCAGGTAGGCCTCGTCGATCTAAGTTGAGGGATACCCCTCCAGAGTTCATAGTTACAGAGTGGTACGCTTGCGCCGATTATGGCACCGGGTGTCAGCCACACCTCCCCAGGTTTAGGGCATGACATTGGACCTGGATGATTTTGCTATGGTCGGACTCGTAACTGAATGGGTGCTCAAAATTCGTGAATTTTGTCGTGTTCCGAGGTGCGGGCCTGAGGTTGACTTTTTTGGTTGACTTTTTGACTTGAGTTAAAGATCTTAGCTTTATCTTTTGGAATCACTTCCTATAGTTTTTATTGATAGTATTACATTATTTTTGCTAGATTCGATCTTTCCGGAGGTTGATTCGCAGGAGAAGGGCTTGTTAGCGGAGTGATTTGGTTTGCTTGAGGTAAGTATCTTATCTAGGCTTGGTTGAGGCACTAGTTGCCTGAATTATTGTGATAGCTACATGCTATGGGTGCACACATGTATGGGGATTTGAGCACATGTGCTAGCACCGGGGTATTTATCCATCCTCTCGTAGTGCTTAGGTTGCGATATGCCTAGAGTTGACTGTTAAGCTTTAAGCCATAATGTTTTTCATATTTGTAACCTTGTTGTGAATTATTTGAGCCATGTTTGAGGCTGAATATAGGTTAAATCCTTGGATGCACTTGATACCCAACAACGAAGTCCATGGTAACACACTCCCACTTCTACTCTGGAATCTCAAGTCTCTGGAGCAAACCACCTGGCCTCTAATGCTCATACTTCACCTCCTGACAATTTAGGTATCGAGCCACATACTCCACTATATATTTCTTCATTCTTATCATGCCCCGAACCTGGGACTGGACGTAACATGGCACCCGGTGCCTGACTACATATGACCGAGCGAACCAACTGGCTGGCTGAATCAATATATGATATCATAACATACTAAATACAGAAGATAGACTAACACATGCTGATATACTGAATGTTTGAATGATATAAATCAAGTGTAGAAACACTAATATAAGCCTGAAATATATCTGTAGCCAAAATTGCTTAACATGAAAAGCCGGAGACTCTGTCTAACTATTACTCTAGTCTATGAAGCCTCTAATGAAGTACTGGAAACACTGACTGTCTGAAAATACTGAAGACTGTAAGGTAATGATAATGCCACGAAAGAACTGGGGATCACCAAATAGCTGGTACGAGAATCCTAGCACTCTGAATTGTCAACCTGTAAATCATTACCTGCATCGTGAGATGCAAGTCTCGGGAAAAAGGGACGTCCGCACATTTGAATTACATTGGTATGTAAAGCAATTGAAAGAAAGAACTGTAAATGCTGAAACTAAATCTGAGCTGATAACTGAGAACTGATAACTGATAACTGAAATGATAATTAATAACTGAACTAAACAAATGAAGTGAGGATATGAATACTCCCTCTTCTGAATGATGAACAACCTGTTTATCTAAATAAATAAACTGCGGCCTCAGGCACAATATATATATGTGCACAAACTACGGCATTGTGCCAAAGTATACGTATACATAACTGCGGCCTCAAGCCCGAAGATTCATAAAGCATTAACTACGGCCTCATGCCCAAACATGCATAAAACATAAACTGTCATGACCCAAACCGATGGTCCGCGACGGGCACAAGGTACCTTACTCAACCGAGTACCAACATAACGTATCTTTTCGTATCATGCTATCATAGGTAAATGAGACGGAAAGGCTACCGTGGGATAACCAGAATTAAAAAGGTAATACCAACTTATAGATAAGACATACGGACCTATAAGACCAAAATTATCACTCGTACACTGAACATAGGTCGACAAGGCCATACAATCTTTTACGTATATGACATATGTCTACAAGCCTCTAAGAGTACATAAGTATCATAAATGTCGGGACAATGCCTCACCATACTAAACAATACACGTCCAAATCATACTTTAGCTTGCGACCTACACATATCTATTAATACTACTCGCAACCTTCCTTTAACTTTCTTGCGCCATATATTTCCTTATGTTATTCTGAAACATCAAGCGAGACATCACATCATCTCAAACTCTTTTTTACTCTCTTAACTAGGCCTCTCGGTACCTAGAAACCATAGGCTGGAAGATATGCCACTGACGATGCTACTATCATTCTAGGATACTGAATCCCAGCGCTTCTAGCCTACTATCCGAAGTATGGACTATTCACGATCTTCTGCATTTGAGTATCTCATACGTTTTTCACCTTTACCTTTCTTACCTTAAAATCTCGCATCATATCTTCTATCTCTTTCCTGACCTCCCTTCCACATAGGTATAATTCACATCCACAACTTGAAGCTCTATTATAACACTTGCACCTTTGGTGCATACATAATCCGGTGGAAGCTTCATACTGACTTCTTATAAGGCTGGTACTCTTCTAACTGGCTTTATCATAGAGCCGTTATAGAATATGGCTACTGTACTATCTCTCTTGTACCTCTGATATTAAGAGTGATTCTGCAATGTTCTTAATCATGATGTCTACAATTTTCTAGGTCCAATAATCAGACTCCTGATTTACTTGGTTGATGTAACTCTTTAGTTTCCTCTTCCTTCTGATCAGCCTTTATATAGGCTTAAGCTATCTTTCGCTCTGCGGCTCCTGGTATTAGTTATGTGTTTAGCCTTTCATGGGTGCTATTGAATATCCATGATACAATCTTCTAACTATTCAATCCTTTGTCTATGACCTGGATTCAATTCTTTCTTTTAATTTATACCGGAGTCTTCTACGGCTATATATATATGCTGCATGGATAATACTCTAAAATCTTAAATGCATTCATAACGTAACTAACTATGGATCATTGATCGAATAGTTCCTTTCGTTCCTTCTCATCTTTCTTTAAACATAAGCTATTATTTTTCCTAGTCTTTCTGCCCCCTTGTTACGTGCATACTTAGCTTATCTTAGTTCCCACGCATGCCGGAATTTTTGTGCAACTCATATGATCTCAAATATTACTTTTGATTTTACGTCCCGTTCGTTAGCCACGGTAGGTGCCACTTTCTTATGGAGTCCATACATTGTTTTTGTGAGACGGTTGTTACAAGACCATTTCCTCTTTAGGTCATTGTGCTTAGGTTGAAACCTTCTTCTTTATTTCCTCAGCTAGTCTTTCATTGTAGTACTTAGGGAGGATCCTCTGACTCTTGTAAAGCTGCGAGCTTATTACATCGTATACTCGACGGAGTTTTTGATGTCATTCCTCGCCTATAATTATCCATAGTTACTTACCTCCATGCCCTTGTGCTTGTAGGGTTGTTCCTGAACTGATATTTTGGCTGCCTTCCCAGTGGTACTTTCTTTTATTTCCGTAACACTCATACGGTACCTTTAACTACCACAAATCCAATCTGAATATTTCTCAAGGATCACGATATCATTATCTGCGAGACTGGATTCACTATGTTTATCTTGCAGGATCTGTTGATTTGTCTGTATCCTCTTGTCTAGCCATAACTAGGCTCTTCCCGAATCAACTACTTACTATTCGTTGGCCTATTCTCATATCATTATTCCGCGTAATCTTTCTTGGGTTATTTCCTTTGTCTTAACTTACATCTCGCACTGGCTCCTTATCTAATAATAACATCTCAGGCAGGAACCCTTACTTCCTCTCCTTGACATCGTGTTTGCATAATGTTCTAGAATCGTTGCATATCTGTAGGATTTGAATAAGTGTAATCTCATTCCTTTCTCATGTTTATCGCATTCTTCCTTTAGTGCTACGATGATCTACATATAGATGTTTTATCTCTTCATCTTTGGCGTGTTTTCACATTATCGATGACCCTTACTCGCCTTGCGAAAATCTTTCTGTACCAAGGTTAACAAAATTCCTTACTTGCGAGGGTGACACTTAGTGTAACTGGTGCACATAGTCCCTTAAGCTTAACTTTGCTCACATTGCTTGCTTTAGGGAAGCGTCTTCCTGAATGACCTTTAAAGGGTATTCTTCTGTTGTCATTCTATTATTGCCCGGACGCAATCTCTGAAATTCTCATGATGCCGACTATTACTCAGTCCCTAATTCATGTTTAGTTTATATTGTTCATCAGTCCATACTGATTTCTATTACTCTGAGGTCTAACTTTTCCTTTTGGTAATCACGTTATAGTCACAAACTTATTTTTCGAAATGAGGATATGACTTTATGGCCTATACTCTTTTTTTGTCTCAAGTCCTATCACCTCTCGACTTTTTCCTTCCCTTGACAATAGACTCTGTAACACTCTCATCTTACTCACAATGCTTTATTAACTCTCTTCTTATTTCCCTGCTAATATTTATGTCTATCACTTTATTCTGAAAACTCCATCAAGACATTCTTTTGCTTTTAGCTCCCCTTGCTCCATCCACTGCTCTTTCGGTTGCCTAACATCCTCTCTCTACTAGAGACGGGAGCCACACTAAGGTAATATTTATCCCTTCCAGTCTTCCAGTGCCTATCTTTGTAGTACTCATATCTAGCTGTACTATTTTAGAGTGTACCATCTGGGTGTCTTACAAGGAGATCTATTACCACGTTTGTAATATCCTTCGGAAATGTCAACTAACACAAACAATCCATTGCCGATTCACCTCGATGTTGATCTGCAATCTACTACTGATAACTTGGCCTCTTATGTAACACTGCCGCTAGGGCTCATATCTCCTCGGAGAACATCTGAAATGATTAGATTGATCCACCTAGGGGTGATACTATACTTCCATAACTGTATTTCATAGCATCCCAATGTGATTCACCTTATGTGGTTATTTTAATCCTGTGCCATCCGTGAAATCCCCTCCCTCCTTTTTTCTTTAAATCATTACTCAATCGAAGGCCCAAACGTCATCCTTTATCTATCATAATTACACCCTTATACTACTACCACGGCAACATTCCATCTCTTCTAAATGCTACTAGTCTTAGACTCTTTTGAGTTCGTTCAGGCTATACTGAGCTTTCTATAACTTAGAGAAACCATCAGCTCTCTTATTTTCATGAGCTTAATCCCGAGGATTTATCCATTCTGGTCACCTTCTCGCTCGCCTTTTCTCATTCTTACTCCTGTCTCCCTAAAACTTTGTCGCTCTACCATACTTTCTAGAGTAAGAAGAAAGAGTGACAGTCCTAAATGCCTTATAGTCTCCTGCTTATAAGTGTGGTGCACAACACACCCATAAACAATACTCTACTAGACACGGCTTGTAAACTCCTTAGGACAGATCTGCTCTGATACCACTTTTGTCACTACTTGGTTCTTTATCCAACCTCATGGGCTGCCACGTTGGGAGCCCCTTCTCTTATCCAAATATTCACCCCTTTTTCCTTAATCAACTTTGTTAATCCCTCACTAATCCAATAATTAACCAATTACTCACATAATTAAGAATTATCTCAAATTACTTAAAATACTACTTACTTTTAACACACTTTATACACCTTACTATCATGGTCATATGGTACCTTGTATGGCACTAGTCCATAAATATTGGGTATTATAGCTCGGACCGTATTTTATCTCAAAATGACAACCTTCGACGAAACTCATTTTCTTCGATTCGCTTACCCTCTCACCTTCACGAATTTACTTATCACTTATTTGAAATAGCATAATACTTATAACTTCAAAATAATCTCATTTCTGAGATTTCATCAATTTACTTATGGCGTACTTTCATGTACGAAAACATGGGGTGTAACATAAACTGCGGCCTCAGTCCCATTACAGGTGTTCAACATTCAGGGATTTAAAAACTGGAACTGAGAATCGTACTGTAATACATGATACTGAAATATTGAACCATAATGAGTTACATAATACTTGAATGCTGAATATAACTGAACTGAGACATGTATTCATGAACTGATTATGAGAACTTATGCTTCAACTATTTATGACATGCTGGTAATCTAGATTGAGACTCATGAGAATTAAACACAAGTTTATATTAATTACGCGCTGAGCTCACAATGTTCGGAATGAAAGTCATGAATAAATTATGAAGCTAGAGAATATAATTTCCGTAACTATTCAAGGAACTAGGCTTAACTATATTTCTAAGGCAATTAGTAACGTCGTAAAAGAAATGTAGTGTAGGAAGAATCATTAACATTCCCTAACATAGATTTTTAGCCTCTCATAACTTAACTTCCTGCCCTTGATCATAAACAACATTCGCCAACCCTTTCAACTCTAATCTATATCAATACAAGTCAAAGGGATTCCATATTAGCAATAATACTCATGTTTTGGTCACTTAGGCATTTTATCAAACACTTGGTGGGTATAAAGCTTCATATCCCTCATTAGTCGTGTTTCTACACCCAATTACCCTTTCTCTTGCTCCTAGATAAATTCTAAAACCTCAAATTGTTATAATCAATATTATTGTTCATCACCCATAAGATAAACAACACCCTTAATAAATAATCAACAACCAACAACCCAAATCCATAACCGTTTATGCTTTTCTATCAAACCCATAAACTCATATCTCATGCATTTAGAGTCTATAATCATTTAGCCAATGCTATAATCAATTAGGGGGTGAAGATATTACCTTTTTTTACGTTCAATCCTTTTGAATTAGAGTTCTAGGGCTTTCTCTCTCAACAATGATGTCCCAATCCAATATCTAATGATTTGAATGGCTTATACATGTTACAAAGGTGTTGAAGAATTGAAATTAACTTAGACTCACCATTATAACTTACCTTGGATGGTGGAGGGACATTGGGGGAGGTTAAGTTCTTGAGAGATCCCCTTTCTAGAGCAAGTGTTTTGTGTTTTGGGGTGTGGGGGACAAAATAGGGCTTTAAAAATGACCCTCTGAGTACGCTTCCGTGCACCTGAAGGCCCCAACTGCATACCTAATGTGCAGAAAAGTAGTAACACTGCCACAAGTGCGCGTCCGCGCATGGGACCATCCGACCGCTCACCTGGCGTGCATATTGCGCATTGCTATGTAAAACACACATAACAGTTTGTACATAGATCCGTTCAGGCTCCACAATATATTATTAGAAAGATATTTCAAAGGGCTACAACTTTCGTGCTTTGCGTTTTCCCAAATACCTTCCACGATATAACTATATTCTACTGCAAGACAGACCTTCTGTAAACTCAGTCGATTTTTATCAAATCTTATGCACCTCACTCTCCGTCTTGATTACAAAACAAATATTTTCACCCATACTTCTCCAGCTAGGACTTCCTATGTCTAAAATATCAAATCAATACCAATTTAACATATCCACACCTAGTCTGAATGTATGGGGTGTTACATTATCTCCCCCTTGGGATCATTCGTAATGATTGTCCTGACTGTAACTTCTGCTAACTCCGGACCTTAAACGGGTCTGGTGGAAACATGAATTTTCATTAACACTTGCATACTAAACTGAATGAATACATTATTACTGAACTGTTGAGATACTGAACTGAATGACTACTGCATTGACTGAATACTGGTCTGCCATGGATACGTGGATACTGAACTAACCTGGATATATGAATATTGAACTGGCACGCATATTCGAGTATTGGACTGACATGAGTAGTTAAGTATTGAACGTACATGAGTATTTGAGCACTGAACTGACATGAGTATTAGAGTACTGGAAACTAGAATGTCATAACATGATACGTGAAGTACTGGGTGTATAACCGCTAATTTTGGTGGCAACTCCAACTCATAAGCTATTTTCCCGATCTTTTGTAGGATAATATACGGCCCGATGTATCTTGTACTGAGCTTTCCTTTCTTCCCAAATCTTATAACACCTTTCATAGGCGAAACTTTCAGAAACACCCAATCATCAACTTGAAACTCTAGGTCTCTATGTCGCACATCCGAATAGGACTTTTGGTGGCTTTAAGTCGTCTTCATACACTCTTGAATCAACTTGACTTTCTCCATTGTCTGTTAGACCAAATTTGGTCCCAACAACTCTAGTTCACCAACTTTGAACCATTCAATTGATGATCTACACCTTCGCCCATACAGAGTCTCGCATGGTGCCATCTTGATACTAGAATGGTAGATGTTATTATTAGAAAACTCAATGAGAGGTATATGATCATCCCAATTACTTTTAACATCAAGGACATATACTCAAGTGTTTGAATAATGCGCTCTGCCTGGCCATCTTTGTGAGGATGAAAAACTTGTGCCTATTCCTTTCTGAAAGAACTTCCAAAAGTTCATTTTAAACTGAGCACCACGGTTCGAAATGATGAACAATGGAGTCCCATGCAATCAGACGATTTCCTGAATGTACAACTTGGCATAATCTTCTGCTGAATCTGTAGTGTTTACTGGCAAGAATTGTGCTGACTTGGTAAGTCGATTTACAATCACCCAATCAAATCATGATTTCAAAATGAGCAAGGTAATCCTGTTATAAATTCCATATTTACTATCTCCACTCAAAAATATGTGTATTTTATGGTAAAACACTAGGATTTCTGCTGCTCGACTTTCACTTTTTGATAATTGGGACACTTGGCCAAAAAGTTTGCGAAGTTCTTTTTCATGTTGTTCCATCAATGAATCACCTTAATATCATGATACATCATTATGGAACCTGAGTAAATAGAATACCTGAAATTCTGGGCTTCAAACATAATCCGCTCTTTGAGCCCATCTATGTCTGGAACGCATAGTCTGCCTTAGTACCTCAAAGTACCATCATCTCCCCCTTGTTCAAAAGCCATCATCTTATGCTTGTGAATCCCCTCTTTAAGCTGTAACCAGTGGGGATCATAAATCTATTTCTCTTTCACTTCAGCTACTAAGAAGGAACAAATCCCTTTCTGAACAACAACTCCCCCATCTTCGGTGTCCGAAAGTCAAACTCCTAGCTTGGCTAAGCGGTGAACTTCTTTCATTATAGATCTATTTTCTGCCTCAATCATGAGTTGTACTTCCCATACTTGATTATATTTTTAAGATACTTCCTGAAAATACTTATAGAATTGTTGTGAGCTAAGTCTATACTCCGAAGATTAGAGTCTCGTGTAATGACACTACCTTCGTGATACATAACTAGGCATGATTTTATACTTTTTTATATCCCATGCTAACTATGTGAGTTTCAAATCTCCAACTGGACTTACTGACAATTTTCACATCTCTCCCTTAGAACAAAGGTTAAGGTCTTGTACTTGCGGATCCTTCTCTTTTGTTAGGATCTGAATAACTTTTCTTATCTTCTGCAATTCTTTGCACTTTACATCAATGACGACTCATCTTCAGACTACTTCTGAGCAATCTTCCTTACTAGGAAAATCTAGATTACTTACATAAACAGAAAGCTAATGTATTCATAACTATCATATACAATCTTAATTATACTCTGCTCACTCTGTCAATCTTGGGGAAACCTCTTTTCGATAACTCTTAAAAGGTATTATTCTGTAGTTTGCACTCTTACTGCTAGCTGATTTTTTTCCACTATCACTGTACTTCGAGTTTAACTTAAACTCTTTGGTTTTAACACGAGTTCGATATTTCAAACTGTCATCCACTCACTAGAGTTAACCTGGCTAAGTGAATCAAATCTTACCTCTACTAGCTCTGCTGAAATTGCTAATTCACCTATCTACTCAAAACATACTTACTATTCTTTTACTAACCACATGCTAGTATCATGTTTTCTTGTTCTGCTTTGAATAACTAAAGTAAAGCATAAGGTTATTCATAACCTCCCTCACCATCCGACCCTATTCTACGATTGCATACTATAATTCTTTTTGAACTATGTACATGGATCACCCTTAGGGAAAGTTCATCTGTCTTAAACAAAATTGGAATATCTAACCCGAAACTTTCTGTACACTTCAAAATCATATCAGACTACAAACTTTCGGGGTAAACACTTAGTTACATAACTGAATGGGGAACTGTCATATATTTTATCTCACAATAATAGCTGCTTCTTATACTAACTTACTAACATGGTACTTTCTAGTTCTAATATGAATAAATCTGAACAACTTAAAATCATTCCCTGAAATTCAATATCGGCTGCTGTTGGTTCTCATTTCATACATCATGTCTTCTTAGTCATATACATGAGTCGTACAAACAATACATCTCTGATAAATCACTTCTTGCACCATCCAGCGAGTCTTGAGTCTTAATCCGGGCCTAAAACATGCAAAACTTTTGCTATAACCACTATTACTTACAATTTCTTTTAGCACCCATATGCATCACTGTATACTCACAAGTCACCAAAAATTGGATACACTGAAAATTGGAGATATGGCAACTAAATAACTAAATACTGGCATACTGAATAACCATAAACCTGCTAACTTAAAGACTGCATAACTGGTAACCAAGGTAAATCGATAACCATAAAACATGATAACCGCTTTTGTATTTTCTGATAAGGCTATGCTCTAATATGTACTACTATCCATTACATCCCACTTTCTACATCCTCACAAGTCTCATTCAACTAGTACTCTATAAATGTACCCCAATGGGTAATCATCCTCTCTAAAACCTTGGGTTTTTCATGCGCATTGCTTGGGCATCCAATACGTTTGGAATTCGATAGGAAGAGAAGGTTACCTATCGCTCTAAGCTTTATGGTATGATCTAGAGTAGAAAGATATTAGACAATCCTAAATGTCTTGGTAGTTAACCATTTATATGAGTGGCCGGCACACACATATAAAGGAAACTCCACTAGACACGGCTTCATAGACTCCCTAGTGCTTTGATACCAAGTTTTGTCATGCCACGAACATGTGCCTGGACGTAACATGGCACCCGGTGCCTGACTACATATGACAGAGCGAACCAACTGGCTGGCTGAATCAACATATGATATCATAACATACTGAATGCAGAAGATAAACTAACACATGCTGATATACTGAAAGTCTGATCGATATAAATCAAGTGCAGAAACACTAAAATAAGTCTGAAACATATCTGTAGCTAAAATTGCTTAACATGAAAAGCATGCGACTCTGTCTAACTATTACTCTAGTCTATGAAGCCTCTAATGAAGTACTGAAAACACTGACTGTTTTAAAATACTGAATACTGTAAGGTAATGATAATGCCCCAAAAGAACTAGGGATCACCAAATAGCTGGTACGAGAATCCTAGCGCTCTGAATCGTCAACTTGCAAATCATTACCTGCATCGTGAGATATAGTGCTGAGGAAAAAGGGATGTCAGTACATTTGAAAATCACTGATATGTAAAGAAACTGAAAGAAAGAATTGTAAATGTTGAAACTAAAACTAAGCTGATAACTGAAAACTGATAACTGATAACTAAAATGATAACTAATAACTGAATTGATCAAAGGAAGTGAGGATATGAATACTCCTTCTTCTGAATGATGAACAACCTATTTATCTAAATAAAGAAACTACGGCCTCAGGCCCAATATATATATGTGCACAAACTGCAGCCTCGGGCCCAAGTATATGTATACGTAACTGCGGCCTCAGGCCTAAAGATGCATAAAGCATTAACTGCGGCCTTAGGCCCAAAAATGCATAAAGCATAAACTGCGGCCTAAGGCCAAATACATGTGTTCAACATTCAGGGATTTAAAAATATGAACTGAGAATCATACTGTAATACATGATACTGAAATATTGAACCATATTGAGTTACATGATACTTGAATGCTCAATAGAACTAAACTGGGACATGTATTCATGAACTGATTATGAGAACTTATGCTCCAACTATTTATGACATGCTGGTAATCTAGACTGAGACTCATGGGAATTAAACACAAGTCTATATTTCTGAGGCGATTAGTAACGTCGTAAAAGAAACGTAGTGTAGGGAGAATCATTAACATTCGCAAACATAGAGAGTTAGCCTCACATTCCTTAACTTCCTCCTCTTGAGCATAATACAACATTCGCCAACCCTTACAACTTTAATCTATATCAATACAAGTCAAAGGGATTTCATATTAGCAATAATACTCATATTTGTGTCTCTTAGGCATTTTATCAAACACTTGGTGGGTATAAAGCTTCAGAGCCCTCATTGATGGTGTTTCTACAACCAACAACCTATTCTCTTGCTCCTAGATAAATTCTAAAACCTCAAATTGTTATAATATATATCATTTTTCATCACCCATAAGATAAACAACACCCTTAATCAATAATCAACAACCAACAACCCAAATCCATAACCGTTCATGCTTTTCTATCAAACCCATCAACTCATATCATGAACTTAGGGTCTATAATCATTTAGCCAATGCTATAATCAATTAGAGGCAAAAGATATTACCTTTTTGAAATTAAATCCTCTTTATTTCAAGTTTTAGGGTTTCTTCTCTCAACAATGATGTCCCAATCCAATACCTAATGTTTTGAAGGGTTTATACATGTTAATAAAGTGTTGAAGAATTGAAATTAACTTAGAATCACCATTATAACTTACCTTGGATGGTGGAGGGACCTTGGGGGAGGTTAGGTTCTTGAGAGCTCCCCTTTCTAGAGCAAGTGTTTTGTGTTTTGGGGTATGGGGGACGAAGTAGGGCTTTACAAATGACCCCCCGGGTGCGCTCCCATGCACCTGAAGGCCCCAACCGTGCACCTAATATGTGGAAAAGCAGTAACACTACCACAAGTGCGCGGCCGTTCACAGGACCATCTGGGCACGCACCTGGCGCGCATATTGCGCATTGCTCTATAAAACGCACTTAACCTTTAGTACAGAGATCTGTTTGGTCTCCACAATATAGCGTTAGAAATCTATTTTAATGGGCTACAGCTTTTGTGTTTTGGGTTTTCCTAAATTCCTTATGCATTGTCACTACTGTTACAACCCATATTTTCGTACGTACGAGTCGTCATAAGTCAATTGATGTAAGCTCAAA
>AWOL01S0000259.1:198428-220444 GCA_000715115.1 Nicotiana otophora | reverse complement strand
GATGCCATAACATTTCGATATCTCATCAGTTTAGCCTTACGTGAAAGGCTTGAAATACATCTAATGGATGTGGTTACAGCTTATTTGTACGGGTCACTTGATAATGAAATTTACATGAAAATTTCTGAAGGATTTAAAATGCCTGAAGCATATTCAAAATCTCAGGAAATGTACTCAATCAGATTACAAAGATCTTTGTACGGTTTAAAGCAAACTGGGCGCATGTGGTATAATCGCCTCAGTGAATATTTGCTGAAAGAGGGTTACATAAATGATGTTATCTGTCTATGTATTTTTATAAAGAAAATGACTTCAGAATTTGTTATACTTGTTGTTTATGTTGATGACATAAATCGTGTTGGAACTCCAGAAGAGCTCCAAAAGACAATTGAATATCTTAAGAAAGAATTTGAGATGAAAGATCTTGGAAAGACAAAACTTTGTCTTGGTCTGCAAATTGAACATTTAACAGACGTGATCTTTATCCATCAATTTGCCTATACAGAAAGGGTCTTAAAACGCTTTTACATGGACAAATCGCACCCATTGAGTACACCAATGGTTGTTCGATCACTTGAAGTGAATAAGGATTTGTTTCGACCTCTAGAAGAAGATGAGGAACTCCTTGGTCCCGAAATACCTTATCTTAGTGCAATTGGTGCACTTATGTATCTTGCTAATGCTACAAGGCCTGACATAATATTTTTTGTTAATTTACTAGCAATATATAGCTCTTCTCATACACGGAGATATTGGAACGGGTTTAAGCATATATTGCGATATTTAAAGGGAACACTTTGATATGGATTTATTTTATTCTAACAAAGGTAGTGCACATCTAGTTGGTTATTCAGATGCAAGTTATTTATCTGATCCACATAAAGCTCGATCTCAAACAGGGTACGTATTTACATGTGGAGGTACTGTCATATCATGGCGCCACACAAAGCAATTTATTATTGCTACTTCTTCAAATCATGCTGATATAATAATTATTCATGAAGCAAGCAGGGAATGCGTATGGTTGAGATCAATGATTTATTTTATTCAAGGAAAATGTGGTTTGGAATGTGATAAAAGATCCACAATTTTATACGAAGACAATAGTGCATGCATAGCCCAATTAAAGAGAGGATTTATAAAAGGAGATAGAACGAAGCATATTTCACCAAAACTATTCTACACACATGATCTTCAGAAAAATGATGACATTAATGTGCAACAAATCCGTTCAAGTGACAATCCGGCAGATTTATTCATTAAATCTTTGCCAACTTCAACTTTTGAGATGATGGTATACAAGATTGGAATGCAGAGACTCAAATATTTGAAACAAGATTTTTATCAGGGGGAGTAAAATACGCGCTATACTCTGTTTTCTTTACTAAGGTTTTTCCCATAGGGTTTTCCTCATAAGGTTTTTAATGAGACGACTAGTTACACATATTAGTAAATATGTGTACTCTTTTTCCTTCACTAGGATTATTTCGCACAGGATTTTTCCTAGTAAGGTTTTAATGAGATACATTATCTTTTAAATGAACATCCAAAGGGGAGTGTTATAAATATATTATATTATGGATGTTCATCTAGTAATCCTGTCACGACCCCAAATTTACTCCAGATGTGTATAAGAGACAGATATATAAGTGTAACAAAGCTAAAAAATATATATTAAATTCTGAAAATATTTACATAGTAGAAGGTGATAAAAATTCAAATATAATCAAAAATTAGGTGCTCACAATATTTTTTAGACATTTCTCGGTCATGAAAATAAATATTTTTTATATTAATTTTTATATTTTTGTCTGTGCCTATTATATTGTACTATATCTATACTATATTAAAAGCACGAAGGTCCTTAACGAAATGTCGTTTGCCTTTTTTGTCCCTTAAAACTAGATTTTATATTGATCAAAATTGTAATTTAATAATTATATTCCTAATATTTAGAAATTTGAAATCATCTAAAATTTCGATTATTAAATTTTTTGTATTTGAACTATGTAAAAACTCCTATATTTAGGGATTTAAAATTAATTAAGTTTCACCTTATATAAATATTTTCCTTATTTGAAAACAGCTAAAATTATTTGTAGTTCATTGCATAAACAAGAAACGTACAAATATATATTCACACTTTTTAAAAAGTTGATAACTGTTTTTTTAATATTGAAACTAACTCCCATCAATATCTATTAGTTTTGGGGAGTCTAAGTTCCCACCATCCCTGCTAAATAAATTAACGTAAATATACTATTAAATATTTTATTCAAAAGCACTATCAACTCAATCATTCGGAGATAGTACACAATGTAATAGAGTGAAAGTGGAGCTATGATTTTCTAAAATACAATCAGAAAAATAAACAAAAAAAGAAAGGAAAAAACATGCTTACAGCACGTTCATTTTACACTTTAACTCACAATATCACTGTGACTTCGTCATATGCTTTTGTAATTATAATTCTTTTGAGAATGATAATTCTCATGACACAAAATTTATGTCGCAACCATGTCGATTAGTACTGATATATCTATATTTGTATAATGATCCATTTAAAAAAAAAGTTATTTTACGTTAAATAGAATTATCATTTAATCTTGTTTAACTATAAATTGTTCGATATTATATTTGAACAATTTTAATTTTCTACTCAAATACTAATATTTTCCTCTTCTTCGGGTTTTTTGCATAATATTTGAAAATTATACTCAGCAATTATAACAAAATAATAATAATATAATTAAAAATCTAAAGAGAGAGAGAGAGTTACCTTTAATAATTAAAGACAATATCAAAATCACAATAAGATATCTTTTTTTTTTATTGAGCTAGCTAAATAGGGTTAACATTTATCATTTTCAGGAACTTATATTTGTTTTTTATTTCATCACTCAAACATATTGTTTAGTAATACTTATGTAATTTTTAATGATTATTTTTATTAACACATAATGAGTGATTCGTACAATAGGTTTGCTTAAAAAACTTGAGGAAAATCTTTGTTCATACAACTTGCTAAAGTACATTAGTAACTTGATGATCCTTTTCAACTTCCTTAAAAATAAGAAAATTCATCAATTAATAAACTTCATTTAGTCAATTTTCTTTTTTTTTCTTGCGATTTTGGATTAATATTTTGTTGTACGCTTCAATTACAGGTGATCTCCTCTTAATTTACATGACGAAGACAAAGATATGATCAATGTTAATTCCAAATTTTTGAAGATGAAAAGAGCCAATGCTGACCAAGAACAGATGCACAAATTATCCAAGTACGAAACTTTTTAAAAGCTTCCCTCCCTAGAACCCCTCCGGTCTCTTGAACTCTTTAAAAAGGTCTAAGATTCAGAGATAAAGGCAAGTACCTCCCATATTAATTCATCTAATCTGTTAGGATTCACTTGATTTTGGAATACTTTTTTAGTGCAAAATACTTTGACAACAACGTCAATAACAAAACACTTTGTATAATCTCTCAAGTGGGATCTAGAGATGGTAGTTTGTACGCATCCTTACCCCATCTTGTGCAAGTAAATAAGTTATTTCCGATAGACCACCGGCTCAGACCAACATAGTCACAACATTGAAACTACAGAGATAACAAAATACTTTTGACACTAAGATAAAATAGCACTCAACCACCACCAAAGGTTATGTTTATAATAGTAAGTATTTGTTCATCCTTAATCCGAAGTTTAATATTCGAACTTTGGAAAATTCGTTCTCGTCGGGAGCACTTTACCCTTTAAAGTGAAACTTTCTGGATCAAATCAGATTTAGTTAGGCCCAAAATGAATACAAAACCACAAGTGCAAAAATCAAACAACACCTAACATCATACATTATGTAAACTGATTTTTATACTATTTAAAAGCTAAATTTTATACTTTTTCAAGAAGATAATTTTTTGTTGATGGATCGTAATATTTAAAACTTTAGCCACTATGGATTTGAAGCAAAAATTATAACTCGCTGATAATATAATAAAATAGTTTACAAGTAAAAAAAGTAGTTCAAATATAACGCAAATAATGAAAAACCATGTTAAGTATTTTAGGACAAAAACATAAGAATGCATATATGTAGTACATCGATGACAATCAATATTTGGACACACTAAACTATTTCATGTACGAACATGTATACTTGTGGATGAAAAATAAGATTGAAGTTTAATTAATCAGAATAGGAGTTGAATGTAGAGACTGGATTAATGCCTAATGACTTTCTATTTTTGTGTTCATTATTAATGTATCTTAATTTAAAAATATATGACTTCTAAGTACCTGAATCACTAAGACTTAACTAAAGTAAATCATCCAATCAGAAAAATAATATTAAGTATTGTTGCATTTTTAAGTGATGATTTTACAACTTTATTAGCATAATTGTGTCATTTTATAATGTTTCTTTTGAAACGTGTTTGGTAATATTTAACATAAGATATCCGTGTATCGCACGAACGTAGAAACTAGTTATATTATAGATGTTCATTTAGTACTCCGTTGTAAATTAGCTTTCCGAAGAAGCTTATCTATATGAGACTCCGCGGTAAATATGTTTATCTATTTAGCACTTTGTTGGAAATAAGCCTCCTGAAGAAGCTTATCCTTTCGGTACTCTGTTATGGATAAATATCACCCTCGGTAGAAAATTATCTATATTTGGTACAATTAGCTTATCCTTTCGGTACTCTGTTATGGATAAACATCACCCCGGGTAGAAGATTATCTATATCTAGTACAATGAGATTATCCTTTCGGTACTCCGTTATGGATAAATATTACTCCCGTTAGAAGATTATCTATATCTGGTGCAATAGCAACTTACACAGCAACCTCCTTTCTTCTATAAATATAGGAGATTTCAGTTTATTATGTACAGAAGTTTGAATAATATATCAGTTTCTCTCTATACTTGTCTTTACTTTACGGTTTTTATTTTATAACACGTTATCGGCACGAGACTCTGCCATCTCGAGCAAATACTTTGAAAGTATCATAGGTACAAACTTTCTTTTTCTAAATAATGTCAAATCTTTCTAAACTTGAATTTGTAGCCCTGGATATATCGGGCAAAGTTATATATCTTGGGTGTTTGATGCTGAAATTCATCTTGATGCGATAGGTCTGGCAGATACCATCAAGGACAAAAATCAAGCATCAAACCAAGGTCGTACCAAAGCAATGATATTCCTACGTCATCACCTTGATGAAGGCCTGAAAATAAAATAACTTACTGTTAAAGATCCACTCATAATGTGAAATAATTTGAAAGATAGATATGACCACCTGAAGATGGTCGTTCTTCCACAGGCACGTTATGATTGGACTCATCTAAGGCTACAAGATTTTAAATCTATCAGTGAGTATAATTCTGCTATGTTCAAAATTATTTTCCAATTGAAATTATGTGGTGATAATATTACTGATCATAATATGTTGGAGAAAACTTTCACCACCTTTCATGCCTCGAATATGCTCCTGCAACAGCAATATCGAGAGACGGGGTTCAAAAAGTATTCTGAACTTATCTCACATCTTCTTGTAGCCGAGCAACATAATGGGCTATTAATGAAAAATTATGAAAGCCAACCTACTGGTTCTTGTCCATTCCCTGAAGTGAATGAGACAAACTTCCACTAAGCTAAGCGTGGAAAAGGACGTGGCCCCAGTCATGGTCATGGTCATGGCCGTGGTCGGGGAAAAAACTCTAGTCATGGTAATAATAATGCACCAATGAACCCTCCTCACCACCAGCAATGGAAAAGGAAGGAACAAAAGCATGAAGCGGTGCAAGAAGCAAAGGCAAAAAATACATGTTATAGATGTGGAGGAAAAAAGCACTGGTCACGTACCTGTCGTACGCCAAAGCACCTGGTTGAGTTGTATCAAGCCTCCCTAAAGAAGACAGAGAAAAATGCTGAAGCAAATTTTATTTCTGAAGATAATTTAGACTTCATGCATTTGGATGTAGCTGATTACTTTGCACTCCCACAAGGAGAAACAAGTCATGTTATCGGTGATGAATCTGTAGAAATATAAATATTTTAATTTTTGTTGTTTGTAGTATATAGTATGGTTATGTAATTATTGTACATAAATAAAAAAAAAATATGATTTGATAATAATGTTTACTATCATATTTATTTTGTTTATGTCATTTTGAAGAATATGGATAATTCTTAAATTATGTTTGGATCAAAGACCAATCATGAAGATATTTGTGTAATTGATAGTGTAACAACTCACGCCATATTCAAAGATCAAAAATACTTTTCTTATTTGCATAAGGAAAAAGTAAATGTTTCAACAATTTCTGGTAATATAAGTTTGATTAGAGGCTCCGGAAGTGCCATTATATTTCTGTCTAAGGGAACAAAACTTATAATAGACAATGCATTATTCTCCTCCAAGTCCCCAAGAAACTTGTTGAGTTTTATAGATATCCGCCGAAATGGGTATCATGTTGAGACGATAGATGAAATGAATATGGAATAGCATTATATTACAAAGAATATTTCTGGCCATAAGTGCATTGTAGAAAAGTTACCGACTTTATCTTCTGGCTTGTACTATTCAAAGATTAATACAGTTGAAGCACACTCTATCGTAAACCAGAAGTTTACTGATTAAAATATTTTTGTACTTTGGCATGGCCGTTTGGGCCATCCTAGATCAATAATGATGAGACGAATTACTGAAAATTCGAGTAGGCATCCATTAAAGAACCTGAAGATTCTTACAAATAATGAATTTTCTTGCGTTGCTTGTTATCCAGGCAAAGTAATCACTAGACCATCACCAATGAAGGTTAGCATTGAATTTCTTGCCCTTTTAGAACGTATACATGGGGATATATATAGACCTATTCACCCATCAAGTGGGTTGTTTAGATATTTTATGGTCCCAATAGATGCATTTTAAAGATGGTCTCATGTGTGTCTACTATCATCTCGCAACCTGGCGTTTGCAAAGCTATTAGCCCAAATAATTCGATTAAGAACACAATTCCTAGATTATCCTATAAAAGGCTATTCGCCTTGATAATGCTGGAGAATTCTCATCTCAAGCTTTTGATGATTACTGTCTATCAGTTGTGATAAAAGTTGAACATCATGTCGCTTATGTTCATACTCAAAATGACCTTGCAGAGTCATTTATTAAATGCCTGCAATTAATAGCAAGACCACTACTTATGAAAACATAATTGCCCACTATTATTTGGGGCCATGTAATCTTGCATGCAACATCACTTATCCGTCTCAGACCAACACATTATAATAAATATTCTCCGTCACAATTAGTTTTTGGTCATGAACCAAATATTGCCCATCTACGAATTTTTGGATGTGTTGTATATGTGCCAGTAGCACGACCACATCGCAATAAGATGGGCCCGCATAGAAAGTTAGGAATATATGTTGGGTTTGAATCACTCTTTATTATTCGCTATCTTGAATCATTGACGAGAGATTTATTTACTGCTCGATTTGCAGATTGTCGGTTTGGTAAAATAAATTTTCCACAATTATGGGGAGACAAAAAAGGAATTAAAAGAGAAATTATGTGAAAAGTTTCACCATTATCCCATTTTAATATATGTACCCCTACATGTAATTATGAGGTCCAGAAGATCATCCATTTATAAAATATAGCAAATCAAATGCCAGACGCATTTACTGATTTAAAAAGGATAACTAAGTCGCATATCCGTGCAGAGAATGTGCCTATCCGAATTGATACCCAGCAGTATCATCTACTGGTATGAGAGCTAGTGAACCTAAAGCACACCTAAAGCGTGGTAGGCCTTTAGGTTATAAGGATCTAAATCCTCGAAAAAAGAAATCGACAAATGATCAAAACGATACTATAAAGGGATCCCCTGAAAAGACCCAAGATCTGATTAGTTCTGAGATTCCTGAAGAAATCAATAAACCCACGACTCAAGTGAGTGAGAAGATTTTAATAAGTTCTATTGGTGAATGGGTTAATTTAAATCGATCTGAAATAGTAGTGGATAATATTTTTGCATATAATATTGCACTTAACATTATGAAAGACAGTGAGGATCTTGAACCCCGATCTGTCGAAGAATGTCGACAAAGATTTGATTGGCTAAAATGGCAAGAGGCAATTCAATCAGAATTGAACGCACTTGCTAAAAGAGAGGTATTTGGACCAGTAGTCCAAACACCTGCTGGTATAAAACCTATTGGTCATAAATGGGTTTTTGTGCGAAAAAGGAATGATAAAAATGAAATTGAAAGATTCAAAGCTCGCCTTGTTGCACAAGGATTTTCACAACGACCTGGAGTCGATTTTGATAAAACATATTCACCTGTTATAGATGCCATAACATTTCGATATCTCATCAGTTTAGCCTTACGTGAAAGGCTTGAAATACATCTAATGGATGTGGTTACAGCTTATTTGTACGGGTCACTTGATAATGAAATTTACATGAAAATTTCTGAAGGATTTAAAATGCCTGAAGCATATTCAAAATCTCAGGAAATGTACTCAATCAGATTACAAAGATCTTTGTACGGTTTAAAGCAAACTGGGCGCATGTGGTATAATCGCCTCAGTGAATATTTGCTGAAAGAGGGTTACATAAATGATGTTATNNNNATGTATTTTTATAAAGAAAATGACTTCAGAATTTGTTATACTTGTTGTTTATGTTGATGACATAAATCGTGTTGGAACTCCAGAAGAGCTCCAAAAGACAATTGAATATCTTAAGAAAGAATTTGAGATGAAAGATCTTGGAAAGACAAAACTTTGTCTTGGTCTGCAAATTGAACATTTAACAGACGTGATCTTTATCCATCAATTTGCCTATACAGAAAGGGTCTTAAAACGCTTTTACATGGACAAATCGCACCCATTGAGTACACCAATGGTTGTTCGATCACTTGAAGTGAATAAGGATTTGTTTCGACCTCTAGAAGAAGATGAGGAACTCCTTGGTCCCGAAATACCTTATCTTAGTGCAATTGGTGCACTTATGTATCTTGCTAATGCTACAAGGCCTGACATAATATTTTTTGTTAATTTACTAGCAATATATAGCTCTTCTCATACACGGAGATATTGGAACGGGTTTAAGCATATATTGCGATATTTAAAGGGAACACTTTGATATGGATTTATTTTATTCTAACAAAGGTAGTGCACATCTAGTTGGTTATTCAGATGCAAGTTATTTATCTGATCCACATAAAGCTCGATCTCAAACAGGGTACGTATTTACATGTGGAGGTACTGTCATATCATGGCGCCACACAAAGCAATTTATTATTGCTACTTCTTCAAATCATGCTGATATAATAATTATTCATGAAGCAAGCAGGGAATGCGTATGGTTGAGATCAATGATTTATTTTATTCAAGGAAAATGTGGTTTGGAATGTGATAAAAGATCCACAATTTTATACGAAGACAATAGTGCATGCATAGCCCAATTAAAGAGAGGATTTATAAAAGGAGATAGAACGAAGCATATTTCACCAAAACTATTCTACACACATGATCTTCAGAAAAATGATGACATTAATGTGCAACAAATCCGTTCAAGTGACAATCCGGCAGATTTATTCATTAAATCTTTGCCAACTTCAACTTTTGAGATGATGGTATACAAGATTGGAATGCAGAGACTCAAATATTTGAAACAAGATTTTTATCAGGGGGAGTAAAATACGCGCTATACTCTGTTTTCTTTACTAAGGTTTTTCCCATAGGGTTTTCCTCATAAGGTTTTTAATGAGACGACTAGTTACACATATTAGTAAATATGTGTACTCTTTTTCCTTCACTAGGATTATTTCGCACAGGATTTTTCCTAGTAAGGTTTTAATGAGATACATTATCTTTTAAATGAACATCCAAAGGGGAGTGTTATAAATATATTATATTATGGATGTTCATCTAGTAATCCTGTCACGACCCCAAATTTACTCCGTAGGATGTCGTGATGGCACCTAGTCTCTAAGACTTGGTAAGCCTATCAATGCGGAATAATAATAATATCTGAAATAGATAAACTACAATTCAAACAATTTCAACTCCCAAAACCCGGTAGAAATAAAACACAAGCTTCTAAGAATTTATTCTCAATGTCTCTATAAGTCAAGGTCTAAATAAAATATAAGGAAGCAACATAAAATGATAGAAGGGGACTCTGGAGTCTGCGGACGCTGATAGATATACCTCGAAGTCTCCGTGCGCAGGTAACTCATTGACGTCTAGGCTGGTAAAATGTACATGAATCTGCACAAAAAGATATGTAGAAGTGTAGTATGAGTACACCACAGCGGTACCCAGTAAGTGCCAAGCCTAACCTCGGTAGAGTAGTGACGAGGTCAGGTGAGGCCCTACTGGAATATAATAATGGCATGGTAAAATGTTTATCAATGTAGTAAAATAAAATGACATTGGAAATGAATCAAATAGTATGTCACATTTAATAACACCAAATAATTGCAAATAATATCTCGTGGAATCAAAACAGAATTTCCTTCAACTTTATGAAAATCACAACAATTAATCGAAAGCGACTATGGCCATAAATCAACATCAACAAGGGCACTACCGAGATACCGCCTCGTAGTCCCAAATTATAAATAATTTCACAATATCTCATTTTTTTATACCACCGCGGGAGCTTTCATAATTTATTTAAAGAAAGCAATTTCTTTCCGAAATAGCATCCCGCGTTTTAGCCACCCTTATCACACCGCATGACTTCTAGTAGTCACCCCTACTAGCCACGCGTATCAAGCCACCCTTATCTCACCGCATGCGTTTCAACACCCAGACCTTATACCACCACATGCATAACAATATCATAATATATCACAATTTGTACCTCAAGTGCCCAATATTTTAATTTTCCACAAAAAAATCTACAACAATATTTTTCAATAATAAAGAGCTCACGGCTCATGCCAGAATAATCCAAAAAAACACATACGAAAATATTCAAGAATAAATAATTCAGAAAAATAATATTTCAAAATTTTAATATGTTGCTTCAATATCAAATTTAAAAATGTCAAATACTTCATATTAATAATATTTAATTTAAAGAAAATCAACCTTCAATAATGCACAGTATAAAAGAAACTAAGTTTCAATTAAACAGGTAAAACAATTAGCAGAAAAAGACAAACAAATTTAAAAAAATATATATATATATATCACAGATCAATGATGGAGAATATAACAAGATAAAATAATTTAATAAATGCGCAACAATGATCTACACAATTTAAAAATATAATCTTTCACATTTAGCCCGTGTACACATTTATCACCTCGTGTACACGACTTTCAACACATTTCAATAATCACATTAATATCAATTTTAGGAAAATTTTTCCCACACAAAGTTAGACAAGTCACTTACCTCAACTTGCTCCAATTTAATCAAGTATTATGCTTTTTCCTCGATTTTCCGACTCCGATCTAGTCATAATTAATTCGATACAGTCAACAAAAATTATAGTAATCAATTTTATAAGAAAATATTACACTTTCAATAAAATCCGAAATTAGCTCAAAATTTGCCAGTGGGGCCCACATCACGGAATCCGACGAAAGTTACGAAATATGAACGCCCATTCAACCACGAGTCTAACCATACCAAAATGACTAAATTCCAATAACGATTCGACCCTCATATTCACTTATCTATCCAAGAGGGTTTTCAAATTTGTCCAACTTAAATCACAATTAAATGTTAAAAACCGTGCTGAATTCGGGTAATCTAACCAATATTGAGTTAAGAATACTTACCCCAATGTTTTTCCTTGAAGATATATCAAAAGTAGCCTCTGCTAAAGCTCCAAGTTGTTAAAAATGGCGAATGGGACGAAACCCCCCTGTTTTTTATAACTTACGGATCTGTCCAGGCTGATCTCGATCGTGGAGTCCGATCCTGGACCTCGATCATGAGAGTCCGATCCTGGACCTCGATCATGGGAGTCCGATCATGGGGAGTCCGATCATGTCCCTCGACCCTGGGGCTCGATCACAGCCGTCGATCCTGGCTATCGATCCTGGCTTCGATCCTTATGGCCTTCGATCACTGGCCTTGGTCATAACCCTCGATCCTGGGCCTTCGATCAGTGGCATTCGATCATGGATCTGAGCCTGCCTTTGATCCTCGGCTCGATTTCTGGGGCTCGATTCCACAGCAGAAGAGAATTGTAGCAGATGTTTAAGTCCCATTTTGATCCGTTAACCATCCGAAACTCACCCGAGGCCTTTGGGACCTCAACCCAATACACCAACAAGTTCTAAAACATCATACGAACTTATTTGAAACCTCAAAATCACAACAAACAACGCTAAAATCACGAATCACACATAGGTTCAAACCTAATGAACTTTGAAACTTTCAATTTCTACAAACAACACCGGAACCTATCAAATCAAGTCCGATTGACCTCAAATTTTGCACGCAAGTCATAAATGACATAACAGAACTATAAAAATTTTCAGAATCGAATTTCGACTCCGATATCTAAAAGTCAACCCCTCGGTCAAACTTCCCAAAAATTCAACTTTCGGCATTTCAAGCCTAATTACACTACAGACTTCCAAATAAAATTCTGATCACGCTCCTAAGTCCAAAATTACCATACAGAGCTGTTGGAATTCGACATCCGGTCACTACTTGAACTTAAACTTTAAATTTTTCGTCAAAATTTCATATCTCGGACTAAGGACCTCAGAATTTGATTTCGGGCATACGCCCAAGTCCCAATTCACGATACGGACCTATCAGAACTGTCAAAATACTGATCCGAATCCGTTTGCTCAAAATGTTGACCAAAGTCAACTCAATTGTGTTTTAAACATCTAATTCACATTTTAATCCATTTTTCACCTGAAAGTTTTTACGGTCTGCACACGCAAGTCGAGTAATAGCAAATAGTACTTAGATCACATAATTAATTATTAAATTTAAATATGACATTTTGGGTCATCACAAATCCGTTGTAAATAAGCTTCATGAAGAAGTTTATCTATATGAGACTCCGCCGTAAATATGTTTATATATTTAGTACTCTATTGAAAATAAGTCTCCTGAAGAAGCTTATCCTTTCGGTACTCCGTTATAGATAAACATCACCCTGATAGAAGATTATCTATATCTAGTTCCAATGAGCTTATCCTTTCGGTACTCTGTTATGGATAAACATCATCCCCGGTAGAAGATTATCTATATCTGGTACAATGAGCTTATCCTTCCGGTACTCCGTTATGGATAAATATTACCCCCGGTAGAAGATTATCTATATCTGGTGCAGTAGGAGCTTACACATCAGCTTCCTTTCTTCTATAAATAGAGGAGATTTTAGTTCATTATGTACAAAAATTTGAAATTTGAATAATATATCAGTCTCTCTCTATACTTGTCTTTACTTTACGGTCTTTATTTCTTAACAAATTCAAAAGTATTAAAATTATTATAGGGACTAGTTTTAGTTTGAGGTATGAAAGAAATAATTACATTTGTATAAAAGCTCTACATTATAGTTAGGTGTGTGGTTATCATTTTTTGTTTCCAACATAGATAAAATTTACATAATTTACGCGATAATCTTTGTCTGATCTTACACTAAATTCAATTTGCAATAAGATACACTTGTGAAAACTAATATACATGTATTTGATTGTGTAGAGTATGACTTACTTTAGTTTATAATCTTTTTGCCTTTATAAACGCTCGTTAGTTGATAATAGTATTTGGAGTCTACTTCTTTAATTTACTAAAGATGTCAAATAAAAGTTTTCATGTATTACTTAATATTATGCAAAAGATTGATAATTGTTTTTTAAAACCAAACACGTGTTTTATAGTTTAAACCCGTATATCCAGATTTTAACCAATCACTATACAATTAAAAGCAATTATACGATTATTATCAATCAGTGTATGACAGTGTAATACATTATATTTCATGCATTTTTTGAGGTATGAGAGAAAATACTTAATTACATTGCATAAAAACTCTATATTATAATTAGGCGTGTGCACTGTGGTTACCATTTTTTTTATCATAGATAATACTTACATAATTTACGCGATAATCTCTGTATGATCTTACACCAAATTCAATTTGCAATAAGATACACCTAAGAAGATTAATACATGTATTATATTATTATGTAAAGTATAACTTATTTAGTTTACCATCTTTTTACTTGTATAAACGCTCGTTAATTTATACTAATAGTATTTGCAGTTTGCTTCTAAAATTATACTAAAAATGTCAAATAAAAGTTTTCATGTTTTCAATTATACGATTATTATCTGTCAGTGTGTAACAATGTAATACATTATTTCATGCATTTTTTTCTGTGAACCAAATAGTAACACCTTAGCATATGCTCAAGTAATCTTCCTCTAGGAGAGCTGAATATTATCATGGAGTAGTATTAGCAAGAAGCTGTACAGGCAAATATGATACAAAAGATCTACATTCATATTCATTTTTCAGTAATGAAAATATTAGCTTGCTATTTGGAACTACTACAAGTGTAGTAAGTTTGATATCAGATTCCAACCTACCCAAGTTTTTTTGTCACAGGGGGAAACAAAATTGAGTTGAAACATCTCCTTAGAAACATGTTCTCCTGTTTCACAGAATCCAACAAGCTTCGCTACAACTTCTGCACTATCGCGTACATTTTGCATGTTAAGAGGATCCGACCAGAGCTTATTCACGAGCTGTAGTCGCCTTCTCTGTTTTCCATCAGGCGGAATGTCCCATTTCACGTAAAGCATTTCCCTCTCTTCTGCGTTTAGCTTTGAACTCACCCTTTTCGCTAGATATTCCCTCTCCTGCTTCAGTGCCTTAATACTGTATTATTCAAAAGCAAAGCAGTGGTTAGATTTCAAAAGTTGGTAATTTTCAACTGAAGAACCTTATGAAGTTCAGATATACCTTGATGAGACATAGCCAGCGGCGTCATCACCCAAGAGTGCAGGGCTTGCATTACCAAGACCTGCTAAGTGCTCGTCTAACCATGTCAACCTCCGAAGCTCAACTTCCATGTATATCTGATCCGACGGATCCCCTTTAAATAACATGTAAAATTGAGTTCGGTGCACTAAAGACACATGACACAAATGCCACAACATTATAATTTGCTGCCTTTGATCCTCAAACACCAAGTGCCATGACAATGGAGATTGATCGCTTATATCAGCTTCATCACTTGCAGCTTCAGTTGCCTCCAACTCCAGCACCTGATTTTTACACGTTACACAAAAGTTAATCCAAATGATATTTTTGATTTACTCCGGAAAAAGAAACCCTGTATTGGAGAGGTTGCATATGTTGTCAAAAAAGCGACAAGGAGAGTGAAAATAAATCCTAACCTGGCAAACAAGCAGCTGCTTTTGGTACTGTAACTTAGCCACCCTTTCCTTCAGCTCAGTAACATAAGCTTTGATACTCCGGATATTATCCTCAGCTGCTTTTTTAAACATCGTTTGCATCTTCTTCATATTAACAGAGTTTGACTGCCTTGATCCAGGAGTACAGTTACTGTCCTTACTTTTAACTGGAGTGCTCAGTTGGCTACAGAATGAGTCACCAGCAGATCCAACATTATTGCAGTCCGGCGGCGCCCTGTTCTCAATCTCACCCTCCACAATGTTGCAAGATGAAGGAGACATAGGAGAACATGGTGATCGAATTATATTTGGAATGTTACTGGTGTTACTCAAGTTAAACGGAAGCACCCTTTTCTTTTTAGATGGGGTGGTCCTTGAATCAGCAGATTCATGACAACTTGGAAGATGCATGACTAATTCGTCAATAGATCTCTGAACATTCTCAAGTTTCTGTTCTAGAGATGCAATGTTGCTTTCCTGCGATCTCAGCCGTGCAATCTCTTCTTTCAAGCTAGCTTTATCTTTTATCTCAATTTGTTCAGGAATACAACTTATTTTCTGCAGTTCTTTAATTTCCAAGAACAATTTTGCAATCGTTTCCGTGGCCCCTTGGCTGCCAAT
Source organism: Nicotiana otophora (assembly GCA_000715115.1). Lineage (NCBI taxonomy): Eukaryota > Viridiplantae > Streptophyta > Magnoliopsida > Solanales > Solanaceae > Nicotiana > Nicotiana otophora. The sequence continues at coordinate 204,394 of AWOL01S0000259.1, read as the reverse complement.
TCTGTGAGATGCAAACTCTTTGTGAAGCAACTGAAGTGCATGATTTGCTTCATCACCAAGCTGCCTCTGTCTCATCTCAAGCTTTCGGATCTCTTGCACTAGCATAGATGGATTGGTTGAGTTGGTTGACCTCCTAATGGCAGCTTGCCTCTCGAGTAAGCTTTTTCTTCCCAGATTTGTAGAAAGAGATGCACCAGAAACTTCTTCATCTTCAGGTGTAAATGAAAGACATTTTACTACTTGACGAGTAGGTCCATGATGATCTGAACACTGAAATGAGCAGATGCCAACGGTTATACTTTCCAAGACTGAAATCCACCGACAAAGATAGTAAAAGTTAGGAGTTCTGTCTAAATGCATCGATTTTTTGTACCTTGAGCTCTTTCTTTGATCTTCTTTCTAGCTCGAGCTGGGATTGTGCTAGGTCACGCTGACGTTTCAGCTCATTCATCTCCTCCTCCATCTGTGCCTCACAAAATTTTAGGATAAAGATATATTCAACAATTCATATGTAAAATGGTACATTTGCAGCAAACACCACAATTCCACCTCAACTAGCTATTCCTTTCAACTGAGAAAACATGAACTTAACATTACATGTTTCAGATGTGATGCAAGGAAAGGGGCCTATCTGCATGACTACATCCAAATTTAGCAGATTCTTATGCATAGATCAGAAAAAGCATCTTATTACCATAACTCACCATTTGATTAAACAAGTAATTCCCATATCTCACCATCTGCTCAGGTGCATCTAGGCAAACTATAATTTGTAAGGCGAGCATGTAAGCTGTAATGAAATGCTACATTGAGCTTCTGTTAACCTAGACTTTTCAATTGCATCGTACGATAAAACGAGCAACTCTTCACACATGAGAAAATGAGAAGCAGTACATGACAAATAGATGCCAGAGGGTACGACAATGTTATGCTTACTAGAAGTGCTTACATCACCTTACGCCCCCCCGCCCCCCTCTTTAGCTATAGCTAAAATAATGCTGGACAAAACCTATCCTACTGAAAAGCATTAGTGGTACCTGTTGGATTTTCCTCTCCTTCTGGATTAGTAGAGATCTTAAACATGGGGAGGAGGCAGCAGGGTCAGGACTTCGGAGCTCTGCTTCAAGTCTGGAAACTTCCTTTTGTAAATGCCTCAGCAATTGCTTCTCGGCAACAACCTGAGAAAATAAACGAAAACAAGAAAGAAAAAGAAGTCAAACATGAAGGTCTTTGAATTGCAGAATTACTAAGTAGAATAAGTATAGATTATTACAAACTCCTTGATTTTTTTGTAATACATGTGTATTTCATTTGCATAAGAAAAAGGAACCTGTATGTACTATAGAAGTTTAAACTTCGCTTCTAGATAACTTCACTTTTACAAATCCAATTCACTTTACGAGATAACCACTGATCTCATACCATGTTTACTTGCGCAGTGGTAGTCACTTCTTTTGCACTTGTTGCAAAGCATAGCGTATTGCGTGATTGCTCCACATGACTTAAAGCAGGACTCAAAGTGCATATGATTGCTGTTCTCGAATTTCCACCAAGTGAAGACTGAAGTATCCTCGTCAATTTTGAATCTCTGTAGGGAATATGGCCACTCCTTTTTCCACCGCTGCAGATGAAATTCAACAATTTATGTCCCAAGGATACTAACTGATTTATCGTCAAATGGATTGTTCTTACAAGTAACAAGAATGTCAGATTCATGAAAGGTTTATCACCAATAGCAGTGGAAAGCCACTAAAGTAGTACTACCATTTATGCATATGCATATGGAAATAATGCACAATAATGAGAACAAAGATGTGGTTGCATAACAGTGAGAAAGGAAAGCGATGTGATCACCTTCTTGTAAGTTGCAAAAACTTTCTTAAGTAACTAAATGTCATGTTTTTACTAATTACCTTAGTTTTCTTATTACATTTGTCAGTGTGAGCAAGCTACGGTTAATATGACTTCCTTCTTTCAACCTTGTACCATCTGCACTTGTTTGTGACGCACGCTCACTCCCAGCCAAATCGACAAGGTTCTACAGATATTCAGAGTATTACTTATTGGCATTTCATGCATGAGATTAGAATTATATAGTATCAGGTACGAGAGGTCTTACCAGAGTTGCCAAGAATGATTTCACGCATCCCGAGTTTTCCCGTATGCTGCTCTCAATCATCTGAAAAGAAAGTTCCAACAAAAAATAAGCACAGGATATCAGCTGTGTGAATAGGATGCTATGACCCATGTAAAAGCATTATGGATGGAAGGAGATAAAGATACATAATAATACATCATAACATAGAATATTCCATTAATATAAATCACCAAAATAAGAACTGTTTGTGATTCCACCTCAAAAGTCCCAGGTCTCAGCATATAAAGAGTCGCCATGTAAAAGCATTATGGATGGGAGGAGATAAGATACATAATAATACATCATAACATTACTATTAAGTATGAAGAATATTCCATTTATATAAATCACCAAAATAAGAACTGTTTGTGATGCCACCTCAGAAGTCCCAGGTCTCAGCATATAAAGAGTCGCCAACTAAATACAACAAATTACTAATGTCTTGTTAAATGGTTAAGGAGTTTATCTTCACAGTTATTGGGTTATATTGGTCCAACCAAGTAAATAGCAAGAATTCTAAATGATGATGTAGTCCAACTTTAATTTTCAGGGCAACATCCTATAATTCTTGTCTCATGTCAACGTGCAGAAGAAAACTTTACACTGCCAAATACTCGTAAACTTAGTAGAAAAGGGACCGGAATCTTTTACCAGTCTAATTATCTGGTGAGAACGTGAGCTTTTGTCATTTAAGGCTGTTTCACCGACCTGCCTGTGAGCTGCAACAAGCACAAGTATTTGTAGTCACAAGGTCAGCGAAAATTCTCAACTTAAATATATAGAAGACTGAGGTTTCTAAGGCTATATCTTTTACTCCATATAAGATGACGCAATTATGTATAATTAAAGAATATTTTTGCACACAAAAAGTATGTAACTTACCTTCAACAGTACCAATTAAGGTCTTCAGATGCTCTTCATCCTTCACAATCTCTTCAACCTGTTTTTCTACGATAACCCCTTTCTGAATTCAAAGGCCAAAATTTCAGGAAAGATTTATTTATAAGGAATTCTAGTTAAAAAACTTGAACTCATAAATTAAGAGACTTGCTTACCTCGGGATCATCCAACAGGCGGAGTGAGACAGACTCACGATTCAAAAGGTCTACTACTGTCTCATTATATATTTCTAAAGCCGAAAATTTCAGCACAAAGTCCCTCTCAGTAGTCTGTAATGCAGAAAAAAGCAAAGCATCTGAATATCAAAACCACAACTTCTCAATCATACTGATGAACAACGAAAAGATTCTGGGGAAAATATGATTTACCAATTTGATGCGCTCATAAATGTCATTAACAGCACTTTCAGTTATTCCCCTCATTGTGAATGTCTTCCCACTACTTGTCTGCCCATATGCGAATATAGTTGCTGCAAAAGAAAATGAGAGATTACTTCAACGAATTAAATCTAAACTTTGGGACTAAAATAAAATGTACAGTACCGTTTATCCCATTTAGAGCTGAGAGAGCAACATCTCTAGCCCCTTGTTCATAAACCTTGCTAGTCGAACATGTCGGATCAAAGACATAATCTGGAACGGGAAAAAAAACCATGTAAGTAGGCAAAATTCTAAAATCTAAACCTACAACCAAAGACTATTCAGGAGATTCACATTAAATTAACCTACCAAATGAATAAGGACCAGTGTGTCTTTCATGATTTAGGTTCTTTGAGACAATTGTTTGTTCATCAGGGAAATCCCAGGCAATAAGATCATAGGCTGCTTGTTCTTTTGGGCTTAGAGGCCGCACACGAATAGTGACAAGTATCTTCTCTTCACGGATCTTTGAAGGGGTCGTCCTTCTACTTCCTGGTACACGTGAAGGTGTCCTTACAATCTTTGATAATGGTGTTGTTACTGGCGTTCCTATCACCATTTTTCTCAATTATACCATCCTATTCAACAACCATAACATCATTATAAATCACGAACCAGACCAAGAAAAAACAATTATTGGCCCAATGATTGATAGCATCAAATGAAACACCCATTCTTGACATGAAATTATCAAACCATATAACAAAATCACCAAATAAATTTTAAGAAAATTCGGAAAGGAACATAATTACTTTAATCATACACTAACTCAAGCTCCTTTCACTACTAAAGCAAAGCATTAAAAACCCCAAAATCCCACCATTTTACTGGTGTTCCGATCACCATCTTTGTTAATTATACCATCCTATTCAACAATCATAAAATGTAACATCATTATACATCACTAAACAGACATAACAAAAACAATTATGGGGCTCAGTATTAACAGCATCAAATTAAACAACTCCTATTCTTGACATGAACTGTCCAACCATATACCAAAATCACCAGCTAAATTCCAAGAAAATACAGAAAAAGAACATAAGTTACTGTAATCATACGCTAACTTAAGATCCTTTCACTACTAAAGTAAAGTACTAAAATAATCCAAAATCCACCATTTTAAACAAGAAAATGTTTCTCTTGAACATACATAAATCAACTATTTGGCCATGATTGATAGCATCAAATTAAACACCCATTCTCGACATGAAATTATCTATCCATATACCAAAATCACCAATTAAATTCCAGGAAATACAGAAAAAGAACGTAATTTACAGTAATCATAAACTAACTTAAGCTCCTTAACCCAAAATTTTAAACAAGAAAATATTAACGTTGAACCGAAAACTTCAAACAACAAAAAAGTTTCTTAAAAATAAGCAATCTTGTGAAAGATAATGTATTATCATCCATTGCATTTCAAGCAAACAATTAACAGATAAAAAAAAACTAAACCCAGATAAAGTAAATAGTCTTGAGATAACAAACAGGAAATAGAAATGGAAATGGAAATAGAAATGGAAAGAGGAAGACTTACCCCCACGAAATGCGAAGAATGTTGAAGTAAACTGAAATCAAATATGGAAAGAAAGATTATTGATAGACAAGATTTTGCAGGGAGAAAACTTGAGAGAATAACGGCTAGTTGAATCTAATATTTATTTAACAAATATATTCTTTTTGTTCCGTTTCCGTACGCTTAGCGCACCTGAAAGACGTTAATTTATATCTGGGTCGGAGCCTCTTCGGTGATGATGGGTTATCCGTGAAAGTGTATTTGAAATTGTTTGGTTTGAATATACAGTTTAGTCCCTCAAATTTATGTTCGTGACAATGTAGCCCAAAAATCCTTTTTGGTCCAAACGCTAGATAATTATTCTGTCTCGTCAACCATTAATTAGAGGTTTCGAATTCGAGTTCTAAGAACAGGAAAATCTCTTCTTTGATGAGTTCTACACGTTATCAACTTATTCGGACCGGTGGATTATTCATGAACTATTTGAAATGGACTTGTGCATTACTCGTCGAATGCTTCTTATGTAACTTCTAGTCTATTTGATCAAGTTTTTCAAAAGCCAAAAATATTTTTTTTTCCAAAGTTCAAGTGTTTGGCTAAGCTTTTAGAAGAAAAAAGTGATTTTGAGTAGAAGCAGAATCAGTTTTGGAGAAACAGAAAAAAATAGCTTATCCTCATAAGCACTTTTGAGAAAAATACACTTAGAAATAATTTTTAAAAGCTTGGTCAAACACAAATTAATGCTCATAAATGCTTTTCAAATTAATTAGTCTAACACAAAATGTTTCTCGCTAAAAGTACTTTTGAGAAATTTTTTTTTTTTTTTTTTTAAAAAAATTCTCAAAATAAACTAATTTTTGAAATTTGGACAAGCATGGATAATGGTGGCTTTAATTTGATCATTAAATTTTTTTGGTAAAGGGTCAAAATTTGGAAAAGTCAAAAAATAAAAAGTTGCATCGAATGACCAATACACTGGACGTTGATA